>PVJN01011382.1:0-54526 GCA_004026805.1 Lasiurus borealis
CAGATTTCATGCATTGGGCCTCTAGTCTTTGAATAAAGGACCCTCACACCCTGGCTGCTGTGGCTGTTGGTTGGAGCATCATCCCACACACCCAAGGGTCCTGGGTTCAATTCCCTGTGTGGTGCATGCAGGAGCAGAAACCAATTGATGTTTCTCTTTCTTTCCCTCTCCAATCAATAAATATAAAGTACAATAAAAATTAAAAGTAAACATGCCTGGATTAAAGACCAAGGAAAACAAATCTATATGCCCCATAAAAATAAAAATAGTGTGAATCTTTACTGTGTAGTTAGATTACTGATTTTTCTTTGCAAAGTGTGTCCCAGCCTTCCCACTCCATCATTCAGCAGCAAAAACTGCACAGGAAATGAAAAGTTCAATCTACATATTTTTTTAAAGTAACAATTCTAAAGAGACACAAGGCGGGCACTTGGCAATGCCTTTAAGCAGGGATTGGGAACCTTTTCTCTGCCAAGGGCTATTTGGATATTTATATCTTTATTTTGGGGACATCCAAAATTATCAACTTAAAATTAGCCTGCTATATTTGGTCAAACATTTAATTAATTCACCCCTAATGCCTTGGCAGGGTCAGGCCAAATGATTGCGCCAGGCGGATGTTCCCCGCCTCTGCTTAAAGGGAAAGTGTTCAAGTGTTGTTGTTTAAGTTTGGTTATACAGCATGAGATTGTTCGTATACTTGTGAAGCTATGAGCATGGAGAGAAAGGGCTTCTGATTAAATTAAACAGAAATTGCTTTGTAAAACCTCCACTGTAGCATTTAACAATTTCAAATGCAACTTCTGGTTGGATTTCAAGGTTGGATACATAGCAAAGTCACCTTGGAGAGCGTTTAATTGATCCACAGCTGTTACATGTATTAATCATTGTCAGTCTAACCAGAGAGAACCATAAATATATTTCCCTAGAGTTCTTGATAAAATACAAGATATGAAGAAAAATTTACCTTATTTAAATAACAAAGTGGGGGGAAATACCGACCCTGGATTAGAACCTTCCATCAACATTCAGGCAAAGGAAAGGATACCAAATACAAGGATACTTCACAGCAAGATTTATTAATACATCCAAAAGAAAGAAAGAAAAATCATTTTGTCACACTATATACAGATAATACATACAATGTTTTATACACATATTACATCAGTTTTTACACAAGAAAAATATACATAAAAATGTAAACTTTTGTATACAAAAACCCTTAAACAAATTAAACAAGGACCAGATAACAAAAGGAGACCAATCCATTATTATTTCATCAAATTTTTAAAACAGTAATACAGTACATTCATTGAGAGATATATGGAAAATGTGAGCCGTCTCTTTTTAAAGGGAAATTACAAACCAAAAGCCCATCGTCCCCTCCCTGCGTGTGGTCTCCCCCAGTGACACCACACCCAACGCTTTGCCTTCGGAATCGGGGGGTCCGCACCAAAACCCCCCAATCTCCTCAACCCCGTGGCTCCGAGCTTCTGTGCCTATGACTGAAGCTTCCGGCCACTGTTATCACAAACGCAGAGAAGAGTCTTAAGTTTGTAAGTTCCCTTTAAACAACTTTCCTTCTGGTAAATATTTCTCATGTATGGACTATTGAACATACCTGTGTGCCAAGGTGAATGAGAACACTGAAAAGGATGGGCTTTGAGGATTGCTAGTCCTTGCTACCGTGCAGTTAATTGAAGAAGAGATTTTAAAACGGTGCAACCTGTCAGCTAGCGGTTTCAAACAAGTCACCTCACCTTTGATTTCCCACTGCAACTTGGTTTCCACTTACACGTCAGTACTTGAGTCAGTACCAGGCACTCGCCCAGAGGCTTGGTGTTAAAGGCTGCTTCTGATACCAGGTTCTAACCTCTCTGTTTTAGTTCTCAGGGGTACTCTCTCTCCCGCCACTGTCTTCCCCAACATCTTCCCTTCAGATTGTCCACCTGCGTTCCTCTGCAACACCTTCAAACCTAATCACCTGCCAACTCATCACCAAACAAAATATGGAACAGTTCTTTCTTAATATCATTTCATTAGGTGTGTCAAATCGATATGCTAATGAAAATACTTGAAGCTGTGGGGAGGAAGAATTAAATCTATGTCAAATGCATGCAGACTTGGAGTTCTTTTTTTCATTTTTTTTTTTTTTTTTTAAGGAAAGACCTTTAAATAAATGCAAAACATGCTAAGACAGCTTCATGAGAAGAAGGCTGCCTTCCCTCGGAGTTGACTTCTGAACAAGGCAGAATCACAATTAGGTGACAGAGTTCCCTGCAGCAAGAGTAGTGAATTTCCCCCAGGCAGACTGGTCTGGACGACCATTATTTATTAATGAAAGGAAGAGGCAAATTGGTGAGTTTAAGTTGATCTAGGAGATGGTGGATGACATACACTAATGGAAATATTAGGTATGCTTTATAACTGAAATAAATAGGCTGGTTTGCGGTACATCAGAGAGAGGAAACACACACACGGTCCCTCAGGTGAATTTCCAGCTCTCCTTCCATGAGACAGATTACATCTTAAAAATGACAGCCTCCCTTTCAATTAAAAAAAAAAAAAAAAGGAAAAGGAAAAGGAAGATAAATAAATAATGTGTGGATATCTTTAGATGAGAATTTTAAGTGTTCTTTAAATAATTTTTGATAATGTATTTTAAATCATTACATACAACTGCCATTGCAGTGACAATATTCCAGTAGGGGCAGCATTTTGCTAAATGTAAAAGATTGCCATTTAAAACTCATACATATACATGTGTATATACAGTATATCAACACTATTTATATACATATATATCTAGAGAGCAACATTTCATTGCCTTGGGATATCTATATATCCACTCCCACAATATACACTAAAGACATACTGTGTGAGTATATAGGAAAGTATATGTACACATGTTCCAACATGTATACATATACTTTTGTCTGTGTGTGCATAAGAGCTTGAAAGGCACAATATATAGGGATGCGAGTTTTCTAGAGAGCTGCAGCAAAGTCAAAACAATGCCACCGATGGGAGAAAGTCAAAAGGAAAAGGAGCAGAATGCATTCCCACAAGAACTCATCAAAGCGGTTTCATCGTGAGGAAAAGGAGTTGGTTAGAGAATTCAAGAGGCTAACGTGTGAGTCTGTGCTCTTTCCATTAAGATGAAAATGGTAAATTTTTTTTACCAAAGTCAAATTAAATTTAAAATGACAATAAAGGAGGAAAGGAACCTGGCACTGATATCAATCATAAAATCAAATTCTTTTTCCATTTAAGTAAAATGTTCCAAAATTATATAGGTAAAAATTTTCAGGTCAGTTTGTTTGAATGCTGATTTTTGTCTGTGTGTTTCTGAAACAAAGAGGAACACCTGATTCTAAAAATTACTATAGAAAATATTACCAAAATTTGTACCTTCTGGGAAATTTCAGAGATAAAAATCTTTAAAAGAAACAGCCAAGAAGTTAATGAAATACACTTGAGTCAATGCTTCTGAAAGGACAGAAAGAAAGAGGAAAAACCACAATGGGGTGTTGTAAAGGCTGAAAGATGGACTTAGAAGGCAGAGAAGATGAAGAACAGTGGAACTGGTAAGAATGGTTCTAACTGAAGTTCAGTTATAATCACCATAAACAAGACTATCACTCAAAGGACTTCTTCCGTCTTAGTCTGCTCTGATGATGGACTCGACTGTCACCTCCTCCTACTTAGAGCAGAATCCAGAATTTCCATAGGTGTATAATCTTGCTTACCAAAGGCTGTTTCTCTATTATACACACACATTTTTAGGGGAACATGTATATAGCTTTATCTATACACACACATATACATACGTGTATATATAGATTTATACAAATGTATAAATAAACATAATACTTCTCAATCTTTCCATGGACAAGGCAAGTTCACATTCAGCAAAGTGCCGCCACATTCCATATACACATCTCTATACAGATATACACAAAGGGTCGATTTTCACCCTTCCATTAGGGGGACTTGAGTCTAGCGAATCCCATTAATCAGTAACTGAAGGGATAAATGGCACCAATACAAACTCCCTTCTTTCGTTTGCATGCATATGTACAAGAAATATGCAGGTTTCTTTAAATCCGTAAAGCAAGAGTGAATGGAACTGGGAGATGCCGCAAAAACACCACTGTAAAAAGAACACATAGAGCTTCCGGTCCTGACTCTGAAAGATGAGCGAGGCTTCAAAGAGAACTACAAACTCAGGGTGTACTATCAGAAGCTGTTCTGACATACGTCAAAATACATGGTTTTTTAATAATAAAAATAAATATGACTGGAGCATTTAATAACAACTCTAGTTCTGACGACTTTAGCCCACGAGATAATCCAGTAATGAATGTAAAACAGCAAAATGGCAAACCTCAAAATATAGGAATGTTTAATTCCATCTGAATCAAGTCAAGGGTAGCATATTTTTTCCTACAGCCAAAATATAGGGGGGGAGGAAGGCAGGCTAACTTCATAAATAATAGCACAAGTAAGTAAATTTTTTCTTCATTTTTTGAAAATAACTGAAATCATCTGGTTTGAATTATGCACAGTGAAATGATCCCACCAATTCATTAAACAAAGCAGCCCCTTCAAAAATTGGCATTTTTTTTAATCTATCAAAGGCCTATAATTTTCTTAACCTCACCAAGAAAAGATGATCAACAATATTTTCTAACTCAGAATATGAAGAAACTGGAAAAAAAAAAAAAAGGCTCAACTGATCTCTGGTCCCAGCACCCCAAAAGATAAACCCAGCCCTGTCTCTCTCTTACCTTTATGCTCAAAGGCCAGAGGCTGGTCTTAGAACCTGCTGTTTCTCATGTCACTTTAAAAACATAAGTTAAAACATTAGAGTAAAATGCACATGATATCAGAGTTAGCCTTTTAACAAAGGATAACATGATGAACAATTTGGTGTATTTATACAAAAGAGACACCGAGAAAGTAATTCCAATACCCTCAGCGAAGTGAATCCTATTTCTAGAGTACATTACCTTTCTCTATTTTTTACTGAAGCTCACACTCGCCTCTCTCACACGTGCCCCCAATGGATATTTTTGCATGTGTGTAAAAAACAGACATATACATGCACACAGGTAATTTAATTCTATTTTTTTTTTAAGTCACAGTGGGAATTCCTTAGCGAGGAGGGATAGATAAAAAGGTTCCTGAATAAGACACTGAGAACATCTAGATTTATTTTCTCTATTTTACTTCCCAACTTACAAAATCAACGGTAAATTAAAGAACAAATCCATAGGAAATAGAGGAGGTCTTAAAAACTTAAGTTTACAAATTCCAGCTACAGTAGTTGGGAATTTTACTTGATCTATGTACTTCTAGTTACCCTGTTACGAAGCTTCTAGCCATCTTACGTGTAAAAACCACAGATGACTGGCTGAAGAAACGTGATTCTCCACCGCTCTACGAGCATAGTTCATGGTCTAAAGGTGTTCTACATTTTGAGGCCCCAGGGTACCTTTTATTTTATTTTATTTTATATATCTGCAAGGTAGCAAAGGACAGCTATACACCTTGACACAACGGAGATCCAGTGTAAAAAGGTGCTTCACTAGTTTGTTTTGTATAAAAAAAAAAAAAAAAAAGCTCTTATATAATTTTTAGCTATTAAACACATAGGCAACATAACTCATTACACTCAATACAGCTTTAGTATAAAACTTATAATTTATGAGGTGATGTTAATAGCATAAATTAATATACCTTTTTTCTCTTAAAATCTACAATAAGTATTCTGAAAGCTCATCGGGGAAGGAGAGTTTTAAATAAAAGTCTTAAAGCTGTGCATGATGGGAAAGGATTCTGTATGCTGAAGCTGAGATGAGAGGCTGAAGGAGAAAGGAAAAGTCCTATGCAAGACACTGTGGGCTATGAAACCGAATGTTTTCTCTTTCTTGCACTCTCTTCAATGATGAGTCACCTTTAGTTTTTGTGTGTTTTGTTTTTTTGAAAACTATTTTCGTATTTTAAAATCTGCCCTAATTTCCACAAGGAATCCCTGAGACATACTCAACACTATACAGTGAAAAAGAACCATCACTGTTGAGAGGAACTGATTCAACCCTTGCGAGCAGATGAAGACTATCACGTCCACACTCATCTGCGGGAGCCCGTGGGGACCTGAACGAGGTGAAGTCATTTCAGGGGCCACCAGTCGACCCCCAGCTAAAAGCAATGGTGTGGCATTTCGCTGCACGGGGGCCTTCGGGGGAACTTTGGGTGCATATAGAGCCTACATCAGTGGTCCCCAGCTTAAAAAAACCAACAGGTCAAAGCAGAGGGTCTGTGACGCTTAGGCCAGGATCAGGATCAGTACAGACGTGTGTGTGTGTGTGTGTGTGTGTGTGGACACACTTCAGGCCTGGGGTGGGCTGAGCAAGCAGGCAGAAGGGGAAAGACAGGCAGGCTGTGCTGTGCTGCCTGCAGAGCTGACTCAGGATGAGACAGGTTTTCTCTTACAAGACTGTTCCGCCATCTAAACTTCAGGTCACCGCAAACTCTTGTCTTGAAAGGTCCAAACATTCCCAAGATCCGGGGATGTGGGTACAGAAAGTCACACCGAGGTGGCGCTCCCGCTCTGAGGCCACATTCCCTTTGATTAGCCCTGTGCCCCAGTGCAGAGAGGAAGGCCAACAGAGAGCAAGAGCTGGGGTGGAAAGAGAACTTTCTCTGTTTCGAAATCTGACCCACAGCCTTCGCTTTAATGACACTGGTCATTAGGAGAGATGGAGTCATTCTTTTCTATTTTTATGTTTTCTTTCCCAACTCGTGGGTCAGGGGAAAATGAATACGTTCTTCCCTGGTATTTTATTTTGAATGATAGTGTTTAAAATGTCAATCTACTAAACGTGGATTCAGGATCCCTCCAGACTATACGGGAAAGCTTATCAAGTTCAAGATATTAGGAAGTCATTAAATTGTTTTACCTTTCTGTAGAATGCCAGTGAAGATTCAATTATTTCCAATGTATTGAGGATGAAAAAAAACCACTATTTCCTACCATATATATGTCCCCATCCCCCACCCCCAAGAAATACATTTTTTTTTGGTCAGGAAAAAAATCCTTGGCACGATGTAGGCGTTAGTGATGAAAGAAATACAAATGAAGACTGTTTTGGAGGACTTACATTTTCTTTCTGAAATCCTCAATAAACTAGAGAGTTCTGTTAGAAGACCACTAAACATTAAATTACTCTATATATACCAGGCTAAAAATAGAATTTAATTGAATGAAGTTTACAAAGAGGATGAAGAAAATGCAAACTAGACACCTAAAAATTTTTGAATCCATTTCAAACCTAGGAAATAGTGTAGTGTTATTAATAGCATCATCTTTTTACAATACTAATCCACCACCTCTTGAACTAGCCTGGGTAAGGGTGACGCCTCACACAGACATTGCTGATGAAGCTACCAACCATCACCACCCACGATGCACCGCACAGGAGGGCCTGCAGGCAAGTGGACGAACGGACAACTTGGACCTTGCACGTGCACAAGCTCTAGTGCCAACTGGTGAAAACTGAAAGGAACAGGTCAACAGAAATACAAATCCTTTCACATGAGGAGAGAATCACACCAACAGGGTGTCTGTGTGCATCACAGATAACCTTGCTTTCCAAATCCAAGAACTACCTTTGCTTTTTGCTTCTCTGGGTTGTGATCACGGAATGAGAACGCTAAGAAAAAACCTTAGTGTTAGTCACAGAAAAATAGGATTTCTAACTTGCAGTTGAGAGACTGGGCTTATTTTAAGAAATGATTCTTAGAAATAATTATGTGACAAAGATAAAGTACTAGCTTTCTTTAGCCTGAAGCCACTCCAGATGGAACTACACTTTGAAGGGGGGAATTCCAACTTTACTTCCATACTTCCTATTTGCTTCGAGGGACACTGGACTCACCGCACTGCCCACCAGCACGACACTGCTCAGGAAGTCATCTGCAAAGAGTCACCTCTCAGATGGCAGGTCACCAGAGCACAGCACCCTCCACAGTGTAAGCTATGTGACGAGAACTAGGAAACTCTTTCATTGCATAGTCCGGCATTTGGTGGGTCGAGTGTAACTGCTATTAACTATTATGAATTGTTTACTAGCTATAGAACCTACCCAGCTGTGCAAATTGCTAAGTACTTTTTAATAGAGGAAAAAGCAATGTCTTAAGCACTTTAATTAAAATAATATTAACAATTATGTAGAGAGAGTAAAGGAGAGAAAACGCATCTTTTCTTCAGACGCTAGATCACAGCCAAGGAGTACAGACAATAGAAGGGAATCCTGGTTTGCAGAACACAGAATGTATCCATTAACGGCAGCAACGTGGTAAATAAAGTCACATTCACACAACCTAACTGGCCTTTATAAATGGTCCCAAGGAACTGCAGACAGAGTGAACTGAGCCTTCTTTGCCACTACTTCTCGAGTTTGACACCAGAATAAAAGCTAGCTTCCACCTAATGAGGACCTTATATAAAATTTGTTTTTGATTCCAGTATTGCCTTATTATATATAGCATAAGCGCTATTTTAGAAGATACTAATTTTCATATTTCTGGAGTAAAAGACACTTTATTCCTTTCTTTACATATTAATAGCAAGCCTACTACTAATAGACTAGAATTGCTCCATTAGCTACAAGGAAAGCATAACGGTTATCTCTGGGTTCACAGATGTTCTTCTCTCTTCCAAACAGGGACTCAAGAAACAGCAAGAGCGAAGCAAACCACGAGCTCAGGTACTTGTTTTGAAGTAGATGAAATGAGAGGGAAACTTTGTTTTGTTTTGTTTTGTTTTTTACTAATTCCTCACGCCTACAACTGGGTACTTCCTACGTGCCCTTTCTTCAGCTATCACCGTGGGCATCTACACAAAAATGAATTTTCTCCAAGTTTTTGGTGTGAAGCTGTAACTGGCAACAACATTCCTGATCATTTCCTGCCTCCTGACTAGGAAGCAGAAAAGGGCTTTTAAATGCACATAAAAACAGAAAATTGCAAACAATAAAATGTGCAACTTACTGCAAACTCAGTTTTGATAACTGAAGAGTTTTAAGCAGCTGCCACGAGGGGCAAATAGCCAGAAAAGTTCCAATCGACTCCCCGTGACTTTCCCTTTGCTGTGGGAGAAGGGCTGATAAGAACGCTAAGCTGCTCCGCTGCTCCCCAAACCTTTCATCAGCACACAATGCAGACTAAGCCCTGTCGCTGGGCAGGGACAGTTATTGTAACGGGGTGTGAAAAAAGTTCAGCAAACTCAATGACACTTTGGAGCAGAGGTAACTGCTCATCATCATTTCATTACAGTACATTAAAATAAAAAAGCTTACTCACATAGATCCACTGGCGAGACAGTCCAATGATCTGTTCTCACCGTTCAGCACAGAAATTTATGGTGATACTGAATATAACTTTGCTTTGTGACATACTTTATAATTTAGAAATTTCTCAACCTGCAAAAAAGGCAAAGCTATTAAAAATAAATCTCCCAATCAATTATCATGATTTTAAAAAGGAACTAAATATATTACAAATGTATTTTTGGCCCATAAAAAGAAAACTTCAATAAATACAAAATAGGGCATATAATGATTTCTTACAGTCATGTGACTTCCCCTCCATAATCTCAGTCACATGGCACCTGCATAATGCCTGCTGACCACCATCATTCCTTTAAAAGGCAGAGAAAGAAAAGCTTTCAAAAGAAGGGACTGGTTACAAGGAGCATGGCATAAAGAGAATACATATTGGAAGTAGGAAAATACATCCCGATCTTTACCTATTGAAAAGAAATTAAGATCAAATATTCCCTGACAAATGAAGCATTATATCACATCATTAATAGATATGCTCTCTCTACTCATCTTTTAAAATATATATATGTTAAATTAGACTAGACTCAGGTATAAATAGCCAATGGTACCTCAGGGGACAGTAAAATGTCTCAGCAAAAAGCAGAGGACAGATGCCTTTAAAACCTAGTTCCACCCTTCTGGGGGAGGGGCGAGGGCAGGGGAGAAGGCAGGTAAAAAGAAAACTCACATATTCATTTCATAGTCACCAATTCACTAACCTACCAATAGGATTTTTAAGTCTAAAATCCTGGTACTTCCAGACAATGTCCCCAAACTTAAACCTAAGCACTTAAAATTATTTTAAAAGTACCAAAGAGTGGGTAAAATTTATGTCTCGTTTCCAGAATCTGCTTTGAAAGAAACTTTAAAAGGTGTATGTATCCTTCAGATATTACATATCACTTCACAACTGGCACACTGATTCCACAAGTGTCTTCAACATTTTACAGACCTCACCAAAGAATCACTACTGTAAACATGAAAAACTCCAAAGCAAAAGACGGACCAAGAAGTTCACAGATGCCATCTTCCCAGATCTACCTGACCTACCCCCCTTTCCACGTGGAAATACTTCCTTTAATTACACCTGGCGAATGCGTCGGGACGGAGGGGTCTGGGAACAGATGCGTGTCTACACCGGCGCCACGACCAGCAGCCAGTCTCTCGCACCCCCCGCAGCACGGCCGGGGTTCAGCTTTGGGTTTCGGGCTAACTTGGCAGACCAGGGCTGTGCCACCCACGTGACCAGACCACCACCCTCTCTTACTCAGGAGACTCCGTTAACTCAGTGGGAGAGAATGACCAACATGATCAGGGGTGGGAGGGGTGGGAGGGAAGGAAGAGTCTTATATGCTCCTCAGGAAAAAAAGAGAACGACAGGACAGCTGCTTCCGGTCCTGCACAGAAACACACGTGTGGGCGCACACACACACACAGGCGGTCCCAACACTACTCCTTTTCGTTTAGTTAGACATGATCGCGAGTAGGAATGGACTCCGGGCCTCACTGGGGTGGAGCCGCGCTGTCACTATGTCTTACACGCAGGGACTCCACGAATGGGGCCATTCTATCTAGAACCACCCATGCAAAGACCTGGCAATCCAATGGAGAGCACTGATCTGAATACTAGGAAAGAGTAAAGGGCACTGGTAATCTGAGGTATCTTCCACTTCTGGGACTTGCTGCTGAGTCAGTTCTAGCCAGTCACTGTGCTGAGCCACTGAGGGAACCGGGGGGCGGGGGGCGGGAGGGGGGGAGTGAACCTGCCGGAGGGAATGAGCACCAGTGAACACTGCAGCACGGTCCACCGCAGGGAGCTAGTCTGACCGGGAAAGGGAGTCCCCCCGGCCCCCTCTGTGACATTTAGTTTAAAATCTTCTTTAGGAAAAGGGGGGGGGATCGAAGAGGAAACACATAGAAAACCCGGGCTCCCCACCGGCCCGGGCCGCCCGGACGCGCTCAGTTAGGGGAGGGGAAGGGGGAGGACGCGTTGTTGGTACTGGTCGCTGTGGCACCTGTGACCGCGAAGCCCGTGGGGGGCGCGATGGAGCTGTGGCTGGGCTGCAGGTCCTTGGGGATGCCGCTGTGGGCGCTCAGCTGGGGGCCGAAGGCGGCGCTGAACTGCGGGAGCTGCTGCTTGGGCGAGGTGGGGGCCAGCAGCTCGGCCGAGGGCCCCAGGCCGCCGAAGCCGGTCGGGGGCAGCCCGGGCAGCGCGCCGGAGCCGCTGGGGGTGGCGCTGGCGAAGGCAGGCTGGGTGGTCTCTGAGTTGGACGTGGTGGGCGGCGTGGACAGGGACGTGGAGAGCAGGTGGCCGTCGGCGTCCAGAAGGTTGCTGAACGGAGAGTGATCCCCCAGGCCGACGGGGAGGCTGCCCCAGTGAGTTCTGGGGTTCACCACTCCGCCAAGTGGCACCTCGAGCTGGGCGGGGAGCAAGTGCGGCGCCATGATGGGCATTTCTGCGGAGAAGGTAGCTGCCATGTTGTCCCCCGAGAACGACGCGGCGTGGGGCGAGGCGATGTGGTCACTGTAGGGGGACGGCACGTGCTCACTGTCGTAATGGCTTCCGTGGGGCGAGGAGTGCGAATGGTCGCTGCTGTATTGCTGTCGTGAGGTGATGAGGTCGTCTGCCTTGCTCAGCAGCTGGGCAGGGAGTGGCCTCTGCGAGGCATGGCTGCCGTCGTGAAGGCCAGGGAACGGCCCCGGGAAGGCTCTCTCCCCGAGCGCGCCCTGGCCGATGAGGGTGGCGGAAGTAAGGCCGACGCTGGCGGGGGCGAACTGCCCCTGGATCTGCCCCGCCAGGGGGGTGGGGGGTGTGGACAAGGTGGCGGAGCGGAGCAGGGTCTCGTCCAGCTCCAGGCTGGGAAAGTTATCGGGGACCATGCGCCCGTTCAGCAGCTCCCCCAGCTCCGAGTTCACCTCGCGGCCCAGGGACGGCATTCCCGGCGCCCCGGGCCCCGCGGCGAACACGCCCATGCCTCGATCCGACAGCTCCTGGCCCGGCACGCCGTCCGGCTGGGCGAGCACCCCGATGGTGCTCAGGCACTCGAGAGAGGTCACGGCCTGCAGGGCCCGTTCCAGCTCCTCGGCCTCTTCGGTCGTGGGGAGGAGGTCTCCGTTCTTTCCTGCGGAAACAGGAGCCACGTGCATCAGCAGGTCCCGCACCACGAACACCGCCCCTCCGAATAACCCCGGACAGGGCTGGCCACGAGACAGACATCTGCACTGTGAGCAGAGGTTTGCAAGGACCGGGCCAGAGGGAACATGGAACGTTAACCTGCAGGACGGGGCTGTCCACGAGACAGGCATCTGCACTGTGAGCAGAGGTTTGCAAGGACCGGGCCAGAGGGAACATGGAACGTTAACCTGCAGGACAGGGCTGGCCACGAGACAGACATCTGCACTGTGAGCGGAGGTTTGCAAGGACCGGGTCAGAGGGAACAGGGAACGTTAACCTGCAGGAAAGGGCTGCGATGCCAAGCTGTCCTGGGCCGGCAGCACATCTTCAGTGAATTTATAAATAAAGCCTCTGAGCTAAGCGTTAGGAAGGAGCTCTACCGTGGCCTCTTCCTGCTGGAGGGGCAGCTGAGAAAGACAGGACATAGGGATTCCCGCGTGGTTTAGCTCAGCTCTGGCACGCGGCTCAGCTCACAAAAATACCTTTGCAAGGCTTTTGCACCTCCCTCTCATTCCTCCTTCTTTGTCCATTTCATTTCTAACTAATGTTTGCCACGTGGAAGCTGATGGGCCTACTCTGATTTTATCAATATTTTTAAAAAATCTTATGGTCAGAAGCTTGATCACTACTTCACCACAAAAATATCCAGCTTTTAATAGTTAAAGAAACCAAAACAGGTTTGGCTCAGTGGATAGAACATCAGCCTGCGGACTGAAGGGTCCCAGGTTTGATTCCGGTCAGGGGCATGTATCTTGGTTGTGGGCACATCCCCAGTAGGGGGTGTGCAGGAGGCAGCTGATCGATGTCTCTCTCTCATCGATGTTTCTGGCTCTCTATCCCTCTCCCTTTCTCTCTGTAAAAAATCAATAAAAAATAAAATATAAAAAAAAAATAGTTAAAGAAACAGTCTAAGAGTGTAAAAGGTTTCCCATGAAAGCATCAGATAATTGGTGGGATTAAGCAAACTGCTTTGGGAAAGTACATTTCAACTAAAGTACATGGTAGGGTATTAAAATCAGCACAAGGTCTAAATGCCTTCAATAAACTCAAGTTTGAAACATCTTTGCTCAAAAGTAAACTCAAGCCTGGGCAGTGTGGCTCAGTGGTTGAGTGTCAACCTATATGAACCAGGAGATCACAGTTCAACTCACGGTCAGGGCACATGCCTGGGTTGCGGGGTCGATACCTAGTGGGGTGGGGAGTTGGGGGGGGGGGTAAGCGGAGGGAGGGGCAAGTGGCATCCGATCAATGATGCTCTCTCATTGATGTTTCTCTCTCCCCCTCTCCCTTCCACTCTCTGAAGTCAATAAAAACATATTTAAAATAAATAAAAGCAAGTAAAATTACTCATTTTAGAGGAGTGAAGTTTTAACATGGCCATCTACTAAGTCTCTATGGGGTTGAACAAATTACTTTCTGAAAAGGGGAAACTAGCTTATGCAGCTTCATATTCTCTAAATACAGTGGAAGATATTCTATGTAAGAAGGAATATTTCAAACACATCTCAAAAAACTATTTCCCTTTTTAAGAACTCATTTTAAAATTCACTTTTCTTTTTTTTTTTTAAATATATTTTTATTGATTTCAGAGAAGAAGAGAGATAGAAACATCAATGATGAGAATCATTGGTCAGCTGCCTCCTACACATCTCTTACTGGGGATCGAGCCTGCAACCCAGGCACATGCCCTTGAGCGGGATCGAACCTGGGACCCTTCAGGCTGCGGGCTGACGCTCTATCCACTGAGCCGACCCAGCGAGGGCTAAAACGCACTTCTCCTGACTAACAGTACGGACCATACCTTCAAAAAAATCAAAATCCTGCAAGTCATCCGGCAGCCGTGGCAGCACGTCGGAGAAGTCCTCCTGGTTCAATTCCAAGTCGTGCGGAATGTCAGTGATCTCGTTGGCAATGTCGTCCGGCAACTCATCAGCACTCAGCTCTGGCGTGGACGGGCTCCTGGGGAAGAGGACTCGGTTGCCCCAGCGCTCCCCTTTCCCTTCTCCAGGCCCCGGGACAGGCTCCTCAAACCAGGAATCGGGAAACCCTAGCTCAAGATGTCTCCTTCCTCCTCTGAGAGAAGGAAATCTGAAAGCAAACAGACTTCATCATATATACAGTGGTACCTCGAGATACGAGTTTAATTCGTTCCGTAACCTTGAGGCGTGGGAAACTATGAGACGCTCGAATAGCAGTAAACTGGTGGGTCGTGTGCAGCCGGCCGATCCGCACGATGACTCCTATCTCAAATGTTGCTTGTATTTCAAAGCAAAAGTAGCTCGCTCAATGGCTCATATCTCAAAAATCTCGTATGTTAGGGCACTCGTATCTCAAGGTACCACTGTATTTAGTCATCACATATTTCTACAACCTTTACTCATGTATTGAGACAACCATTTCAAAATATATTTTTTACTTCAAATTGGTAGAATGAATTACAGTTTGGTATATCAAGTGTGTCAATGCTTTTTTATAAGATTTCAAATCTGGTCCACATGATATTTAAAAATGAAATAAACCGATAAAACTCAAATGCTTAGCTGAAATAGAAGCCTCATTCATTTGGTCAAATGCTTCCCCCTGCCAAAACTAATAACACATCAAATTTTTGATGGCATACTTCTGCTGGGACATATTTCGTATATGTCTACAGAAATTCCATATATGTCCCAGCAGAAGTAGACAATTAAATCCTCAATTATAGAAAATAGAAATTCCATATATGTCCCAGAGAGTAGAGAATTAAATCCTCAAGTTCAACATCTGCTCTCTTTGTTCTAAACAAAAGCTGTGTTTCAGATACACCCCATCAGATATTTGGTCAAACCTGTGCTGAAAACTAAGAAGCTTAGGCTGACGCACTAACTGGTGTATTTGTCATCTAGCTGCAGCTCTGGGAAGTAAAGGAACCGGTGTCCTGAGGACAAGCGGAACCGGGACCTGGGGTGCCGGGACCTGGGGCCCTCACTGACCGGATCTGCGAGGCCTCCACTGGCAGTGAGACGCTGGTGGGCATGCTGAGGTTCCCTTGGGGGACCGCGGGGGGAATGGGCTTCTGGGGTCGCCGCGGTCCTCGCCTTCGCTTCTTCTTGTGTTTTTTGGTGAGAGCGGGGGGCTTGGTTTTCTTCCGGGGCTTCCTCTGCTGGTGCTGAACCTTCCGGGAGCTGTCGCCTCTCAAGAAGTTGTCCTGTGAAACCAGTAACGGGGAGTTTTACCCAGGTTATTGGGGGGAATCTAACAGCTACCTAAAAAAATACCTTTATCTTTTAGTACTTTACCCAATGCCTAAAATACACTCTATACGATTATGTATGAAAAACACATGAGTTAAAAACATCATTTTTAATATAATGCAAATCAACTCTCAACACGTACATATTATGCTTCCACATTTAAAAACATTGTGATCGGTGCTGTAGCATAAAATATTTAAAATTTAATTTGCAGTTTCAAAGGACTTACTCTGCCATGGTAAAAACATGCATATATAAATACAGTAGAGACAATTGGGCAATAGTGACATAAACACCTGCTCTGGGAAAATGAAAGAAAAATCAATTACTTTCAGTTCTGTGGGATTAAAAGACAAGAAAAAATTTTAAGTCCTTGGGGTTTAGGGGAGACCTTCCCAGACTGAAGAAAATAGCAGAAACCAGTCAAAAAGAACGGTAAATAATTGTGTTTGGTACTTGGGGCGTGCTGGAGGATGAGATACAGAAGTAAGCTATAAAGAAGTCTGGTACCAGATCATGTATGACTTTGAATACCCTACTAAAGATTTTAAGCTTACTTTATAGGCAAAGGGGAATGATTTCTGATGAGAGAAGTAGATGACTTGACAAATGTTTTAAAAGAACTAATACCCTGGTAGCAATGTGAAGGGACAGCAAGGGTTCCGATCAGAGGGCTATCTCACCAGTTAACACAGGACAGAGTGAGAGGGATGGGACAGCAAGGGCCCAGAGACAGAAGTCTCAGGATTTGACAGCCCCTTAGATGTGATGAGGATGGAGGGATTATAAAACTCTAAAATGCCTCTAGGGTTTCTAGTCCGGTTGACTGTTGGAAAATGACACCATCAGCTGGGACAGAGAACACAGCAGAATAAAGATTCAGAAGAAAAGTTAAGGGATTCAGTTTGGCGCATGCAGTTGGAGATCTGAGATGTCCAGGAGTGAAGAAGGAGAAAGCTGTCTTTGGGGCACAGAAATAAAGAAACCTGGCAATCAAGACACACAGTAAAAAAGTCATGGGCCAGGCAGACCAGGTTCAGAGAGGGGAAGGGGGACACAGCCCTATAAACTGCAGCGATTGGGTGAGTAGGCAAAGGAAGAAGAACTGAAACTGACGGCATAGCTGTTTTCAGCTGGCACCCTTAAATGTGAATACCTTATTCCACCCACTACAAGATGCACATTTTAGTACCTGTGCAATAGGGGAGCATTTTACAATCATGCCATCTTATAACTGATGTCAGCCAGGTGATGGTGATTACAATCGGCATTGCCTACCACCTGTGCAAAGTTGGTCACAGCTCTGTACCGCCCTTGTTTGAATTAACGTAAATTCATTGCTGGTTTTACATGTAAACTACTGGGTATACAGAAAAACACAAAAGACCAGCAGGGCATAAAATTGATTTTAGTGAAGCAAAAACATCCAGTATTGAAGAACTGACCACAATTCCTTTTTTTTGCAAAGCAAAGTCCCAATGAGAAAGGAAAATAACCACAAAGGAGAGGAGGCTGGATTATAGTTGATGTAGGTGGAAAATGCTACCTTTCACAGGTCAAATAATTCAGCTGAAAGCAAGAATGATACAGCATCTATGTCTAACAAACCTGTAAGTGGTAAGAAATGCACTGTGCAGCAGTTTTTCTTCCTAGGTGGTACATACAAAAAGTGGTTTTTACAACCATTGTCGCCTTTGATTTGATGAGTTCAGCAATAACACAACTAAATAAACAAAGAGTACATAATAGTATATGAAGAATAACTGCCTTGGTCGGTGCGGCTCAGTTGGTTGATCATCGTTCTGAGCACCAAAAGACACTGGCTTGATTCTGAATCAGGGCACCCCTGAAAACTGCAGCATGCTTACAGTGGGCAAGAACTGTTTCCTCAGCACTGCAGTGCATATGCTTCACACAATACTGTGCAAATAGCAGAACTCATAAAGTGTCTGATGGGTGTAAACAATAACAATGCATTTATTTGAAATGATTCATAATCAGATAGTTCACTAATTCAGACTCGTCTTTCCTCCAAACTATTCTGAATTAATTAAGACTTATAATACTAACATTAACAAAAATAATGACTGTTCAATACAAACACAGCAAGTTTTGGCTTTTGACCAAAATTTTATCAAATACCCAAAACATTCAGAGAAGTGCATCTAAAACAACAAAAATCTAGAGAAATAGGGCAAAAAGGAGCTTGGGAAATCTGCTAGGTATAAGAAAATATTACTTAAGGAGAAGAGAGGTATAGAATAGGGATAAATAGTAAACAAAATACCCTTTTAAGAAACTGCTAAAACAGTGTTGTTGTTGTTGTTTATAAAGGAGGGTATGAAATTAATTCAATGAGTCATGACCAGCAATGTTTTTTTAGTAAAACAGACTAGCAAACATCATGTACTAAAAGTATTGTTTCATCAAACTCAGTTCAATGATTCATATACATAATCTGTACTAAGTCGCAAAATACTTCCTTTTATGGAAAGCTATCAAAAGTTATCAAGCCTCTGCCGCAGAAAACAAAATCCGGACTCACCATTTTTTTGGCATGTTCTTCACACAGAGGTGTCTGGTGTGTGATGTCAAAAACAGGCACAGAGCACTGCTGTCCATCCGCAAACTTGGCCGTGCAACTTGAGAAGAGCTGCTGAGAGCGGTTCAAGAGGATGTCTGGGGTTTTTAAGTTAGGAATCAAACACACTGCAACTCTAAGTTCAATTTTTACGCAAAATTTTCTTCTTTCCTTACTTGTGCTTAGTAAGTCTAAATGTTATTATTTATAAAAACTAAAGAACCAACCCAGCTACTGAGATGGGAAAACAATGGTAATTTTGTCATTCCTTATCAGGAGATCCGTCCGAAGGAGTCTATTTTGCTGCTGGGCACCTAAATACTAGTCTCCTTTATGGTCATTCTGGTTTCTGTTATTGGGGAAGCAGAATCATTTCCTTCATAGCACACTAACTCCTGAAAGTTCCACCATAATGGTTAAAAATAAAAATACTTTCTTATAAGGAAAACTCCCTCATATATGATATGCACCACCAAGAATAAAAACACCTGAAGCTAGTACAAAATATTTAATATACAGTGTTATTAAAAAAAAAAAGGAATATAACATAATTAGTGGCTATAGATATAATTCTAAAAAACCTCATCTACCCAAATTTGGATTTTTCATTTCACATTTCCAACACTAAACTCAAACTTACAACTTAAGAAAAATTCCTTTTATATCATCACTGCACTACTAAAATCGAAACATCAGTTCTACAGCACCAACATTTTTAAGCATCCATATTTTTAGCCTCTACATTTCCTCCAAATTTACTTTATATCTATTAAGGAAGTATCTTATTTCTCTTATGCTTTTATAGTTAAGACTCTTCATAAGCCTTTACTGCACAGAAACTGCTGCTTAAAAAGTTGTGAAAATACAACCCCCAAAATAGAAAGAAGGGCAGAAGTCAGACAGTACATGAACTGTTACCATATAAATTTTTTAAATGCTACTCAATTTTAAATGTTTAATAAAAGTGAGAGCAGTAAGATTTCATAACCAGCCTGAAGCCCTTACTATAAGTTTTCCTCAAGTATTTTCTGCCTGAAGATATTTTTTTTCTTAGTGATGTTTATATTTTATTCATTTCAAATCAGCGCTGTAGTCAATACAAGTAGCAAATTAAAACCACAGCGAAAGGCACACTGTAACACTGTGTAAGTTTCTTACAAGATTAAAAACAGTTTTTTAAATAATATAATTTGTTTTTCCATTAATCAGTGTGACAGCTACTTGTTCCAAATTATCTGGAACCACTGGAAAGACTGAAATTCTGTTAACAAAATAATCAAGTGACAGCCAGTGGAAGAACCCGGCTAGTTGCTGTCAATTCTGCTTATTGCAATGTGACTCTAGAATAAACAACTGCAATGAAATAAGCAAAAAAATTACACAGAGGACATCATGGAAATTAGAAGTTATATAAAATTTACTCTAAATATTAAGTAGTGATGATTGTAAGAGTAATTTACTTGACTTAAGAAGGAAACACTCAGCACTAGCCGGTTTGGCTCAGCGGATAGAGCGTTGGCCTGCGGACTGAAGGTTCCCAGGTTCGATTCTAGTCATGGGCACATGCCTGCATTGCGGGCTCAGTCCCCAGTAAGGGGTGTGTAGGAGGAGCTGATCAATGATTCCCTCTAGTCATTGATGCTTCTATCTCTCTCTCCCTCTCCCTTCTTCTCTGAAATCAAGATTAAAAAAAAAAAGAAGAATGAACCACTCAGCCCTGAATGAGTGAAGACTTGAATGCACACTCAGCGTAGTGAGAAGGATACGTTGGAAACAATGTCTGGTGAATGGAAGGGCTTTGTTAGTGCACTGTTCACCCTTCACCGTGCCACTGCATGCTGCTGGTTCCACCTCCCTCAACTTGGTCCGGCTTATGCTAAGAAAGAAAAAAGAATACTTTTTAAAAATGCTTTAAGAATGCAGGACAATTTGTCAACACTATGTTACTATAAAGTAATACCAACATTTTACCTCTCTACAGTCACCAAATAAATGTAGATATGGGTTACAATGACCAGTTCCACAATTTCCCTAATCTACTAACAAAAGAAAAAAATCAATTTTAACTGAGCCTATTTGTTTTCTTATAATTAAAGCAACATTTTGATTCCTTTTATTTCACAAAGAAGACAGTGGAGAAAAGTGATGCAGAACATGAGACTGGATGAGTCAGACATGGTTCTGGAAATCAGCTCTCCCTCTTACCAGCTGTGTGACCCTGGCAAGTTACTTAGCCTTACTAAGTCTCAACTGCCTCGCCTGTAAAGTAGAAATAAGAAAAGATAATACATCTAAAACACCACCAAATACAGTATGATACCTAATACACAGTCAACCCCACTATCTGGAGACAATCGCTGCTAATAATTTAAATATAAATTCCTAAAATGTTACATACTATATATATTCAAGGTTATCTGAAAATATAACAACTAAAAAGTGTGAAATAATAAATTCAATACAGAACTAAGCCTTCTAAATGTGAAAATTATTTCGCTAGTTAAATAAGATGTTTTCATTGATGAACAAAAACAGTTTAAGAGACAGAGAAACATCGATCAGACCATCAAACCTCGGAGGGAAGGTAGGGGAGGGTGGGAGTAAGGGAGAGAGATCCACCAAAGGACTTGTATGCATGCATATGGGCCTAACCAATGGACACAGACACCAGGGGGGTGAGGGCATGAGTGGGCAGGTATTGGAGGAATAAGGACACATATGTAACACCTTAATCAATAAAGAAATTTAAAAAAATAAATGAAGGTGAATATTTGAAAAAATGTAAGATGTTTTCATCAATAAAGTATTATGTAAACATTAGAAATCAAATTTTCAAAACCTATCTAAGAACATTGATTGGGGAATGGCTATATTTTTAAGGGGGAAAATGGACACATAACTCTTAAAACAATACAGATCTAATTTTGCTTAATTACATACATTAAAAATGAAAAATGTAAAGACTGATCTTCATATTATAAAATCATTAAAAGTTATGTTTTAAAGTAAAAAGAAGGTCACAATTCAGTGTTAAGTGGAAAAAAAACAAAGAATAAAAAAATACATATAGCATGTTCTCAATTTTGCATTTTCATACAAATACATGGCTCACTGGAGATTCACACACACCACACCCACACCCACACCCACACTGGTGGGGAGAGGGAGGGAGAGAGAAAGAGAGAGAGAGACACACACAGACAGACTAGAAGGAAATAGAATAAAAATGTGCAAAGTGCTCGTTCTGAATGATATTATTATTTATGGAGATTTACCCTCCTTTAAAAAATATTTATTTTTAAATATGTTTTTACTGAATTCAGAGAGGAAGGGAGAGGGAAAGAGAAACATCATGAGAGAGAATCATTGATTGGTTGCTTCCTGTATGGCCCCTACTGGGGAATGAGCCCACACCCAGGTATGTGCCCTGACCTGGAATCTAACTGGTGACCCCTTGACTCATGGGTCGACACTCAACCAATTGAGTCACGCTGGCCAGGCACTGACCTTTTTATATATTTTTCACATTTTTCACGGTAAGACAAGTATCTGCACTATAAACAGTGGTTTTCCCCCCAAAAGACATCCAGTGTAATAAAATATTTAAACATATAATGTAGTTGTTAACAGAAACATATTTCAAATGAAAAATTTAAATAAATGAAAAATGTAAAGTGTAAAATGCCACTTTTATAGTAAAAACTACGAATAATACTTTTCAATAACATAAAATTTTCTAGGCATTGTATTTTTTTTAAAGATAGGTAACATTCTCTTATCCTTTACTGGATAAACTCTCATCAAACTCTGAAAAAAACAGTGATGCTTTAATTTTTTTTTTTTTAAATTCTTACAGGAGAGCATGCTTAGAGAGGAAGGGGGAGAAAGAGGAAGAGACAGACAGAAAGAGACAGACAGACAGGCATCCAAGTGAGAGGGAAACATCAACCAGCTACCTTTTGGTCTGTGCCCTGACAGGGGATTGAATCCACAACCCCCAGCTGGGCAGTAATGCCTTAATTTTAACGTCAGCTCCTGCAGTATGACTCTGCCATCCATGGAGAACCTTATTACAATGCATAAATATCTCAGACTGAAACACCCACAGCACAGCGTGCCTCGGCGCTCCTCTCAGAAGGCACAGAGAGGGGACAGGCGCCCGGCGCTGACCTGGTTCGGTGGCATGCGGCTCTCCGCAGCTCCTGGATCAGCTGGCCAGTGCACTCTGGCTCTCGGCTGGCCGCCTGCAGCAGGGCTTTCCTAAACGTGTGCCGGCATTTCTTTTGACGCGATTCTGCCCGCTCCAGGCGGCAGAGGTGCTTATATTTCTGCTGAAAGTAAGTGCAAAGTTGGGTCACCCTGGAGCTCCTACTCTCCGTGTCATCGTCATCTGACCTGGAAGGTGCAAGGAGAGAAGTGAGAACCTCGTTACCTGTTCGGCTCCTGGTAGCACAGGGGGACGTGGATGCACGGGGTTAAAATCTGTGCCGTGTGAGCACAAACTTAACAAAATGAGCGGGAGAGAATCCCAGCGGAGCTGAAAGTAAGCACACTATTTCAACACCGAGGCAGGCAACAGAGACAGGTAACCCACGGCTTTAAGCTTAACCTTCTCAGCCTATCAGAAGCAGACAGTGCTCCGTGTCTTCTAAATTCTTGGGAAGAATACGTACATATGTTATTTACCTTTACTTACTGAAAAGTCTCAGTAAGTGACATGGCAGCTAGGAGGAAACAGTGTGATTTCGTAGAAGATAGGTCATACCAGAAATAGAACCGTGAATTCTCACAGCACTTTAACAAAGAGCTGCCTGCCCCTTTAGACACCCTGGTTTTTCTTGCTAAACACACACAAAAAATTATTGTAGGGATCGCAATCATTCTACAGAATTTTTTTAAAACTATGGGATGTATCCTACACAACATGTCATATACCAGGTTTTCTTGTCTCCATGTTAATGTCACTCATTGGGAGCCCTGCCTGGAAAAGGATGCTAAGGGCACCTCCAGACTCCACGAGAAAAAGTGGTCAGGCAGGATAGAAAGGGCATCTCTCTATGATGTCACTTCTTACTGTTAGAAATAAGCACACTGGACTTGAAAACTGACCATGTTTGGTATTTACCTCCTTTCTCTTCAACTGTCACATCAATAAATAGCACCTACGTGACTCTACAAACAAAATTTTATCTTATAATCTGCTATAAATCATTGCTCGGTTTCTCTTCTCAAGTGGCATTCCTCCCTTTCCTTCAGAATCGCCCATTCACAGGGTGTGGGCTGAATTCCGTTCAGTGTAGGTCCTAAGAAACATGTTCTCTTCAGTATACATTCTCTACCGGTATACCAACTGAAGGCTCTTACTTCAGCTTTTTCATTTATTCAACATTCAACAGTTACTGCATATGGACTATGCTAAGGATCATGGAGGAGAAGAGAAGCAAAACATTAAGGAGTTTGCAGTGTAACTCAGACAAGATAAAGGCATCCCCAAAGTTAAACAATTTAGAGGACAGACTCAGGACCTGAAACTGTGGGGCAGTCAGACCAATGATTCAAACATCCGACATCAAATTCGGAAAGTCTAGCAGCTCTTTAAACTGCCAGATTCCCACAACGTTCCTGAGATCTAAACCAGAGTTTCCCTGGGATGGACCCAGGAATCTTTATTATGAATTGTTTCCAAGTCCCACAGCAAGTGTCCATTTGGGAGTTGTATTAGAGCCGTAAGGGCTGTATCTTTAATGCAAAGTCACAACAGTAAGTAAGGTAAGAGAGGCAGAGATAAAGTGCTATTAATGTTCACCAGAAAGATTCTGGATGAAAGAAAGGCTTTGCAGAAGAGATGACAGGAGAACCGAAGCTTGAAGAAAAGGCAGAATCTGAAGACAAGACACAAAAGGTACCTCAGAAGGTAAAACACCACAAGCCAAGATACAGAGATGCCAGGATGGAGAGCAGCAAGTAGCTTGGTTTGGCTAAGTGTGGGGCATGTAGGGGAGTGATGGGTAAGGTAAATGTTCTACACCTGAACTCGAGATTAAAGAGTTGAACCTTTTTTTAATTCCTTTACCAACTAGTCTCCTCTGTTTCCCATCTCCTCCAGTCCCTAGCAATGGCAACCACTGTTCTACTCTGTTTCTATGAATTTAATTTTATTTTAGCTTCCACATACCAGGATATCATGAAGTATTTGCTTCACTGTCTTATTTCACTTGCCATGGTGCCTTCCAGTTTCATCCATGTTGTTGCAAAGGGGACAATTTCTTTCTTTTTTAAGGCTACACAATATTTTACTGTATGTATGTGTACTTACATATTTATGTTTATATATAATGTGTATATACATATATGTGTCATATCATCTTTATCCATTCATCTGTTGGTGGGCATGTGGGTTGCTTCCATACCTTTGGCTGTTACTAGAAATGCTGCAGTGAACATAGAGGTACATGGATGTTTTCAGATTGGTGTTTTTGTTTTCTTTGAATAATACCCGGAGGTAGAATTGCTGGATCTTATGGCAGCTCTATTTTTAATTTTTTGAGGAATCTCCATGTTCTTTCCCCGAGTGGCTGCACCAGTCTGCAGTCCCACTAACCATGTTCGAGGACTCCCTTTTCCCACATCCTTGGCAGCACTTGTTATTTGTTGATTTATTAAATACCGAGATAATCATAAAAAAAAAGTAGAGTTGAACCTTTTATTCCAAGGCTTTGAAGAATCATGTATATTTTTAAGAAAAAAGGTAACAATAAGAGCTGCGCATGAGAAAGATTACACTATCAGCAGATGTGAATGGAGGAACAGACAGAAGAGAACAGTGAGGAAATTATTATAAAACTCCAGGTAAGAGATAACAGGGAGCCACGCCATCGTGGGCAACAGCAGAACGGAGAGGCTGAGGGTAACCTGCAGGTCCAGAAGACAGACTTTGTCAACTGGGCAAGGGAAATGGAAGGGACAATAACACTCAACAGTTTCCACCAGCAAAGACCAGGGACAGGAAGGAGAAGAGCAGATTTGGGGAAAAAAAACTCAATTTCAGACCTAGAGTAGAGATGAGGTATTAGAGGGAGCGGTGGCAAAACCGTTAGAAATGATAAACGGGAGCACACTTAGGGACGAGATACAGATTTCAGAGTCAACAACTAACAACTGAAAGACATGGGAGTGACTAAAGTAAAAAGCCAAAGAGATAACAGAAAGAAAGAGATATACAAGAGCCATTATCATAAAAGAATGAACTCAAGTTGGTGACTGGTTATGAGGATAAGAAAGTCACTAAGGACTCGGTGACTTAGAATCTATATAATTAGGAGGATGGATGTACCATTAATAGAAAAAGAAAAGAGAGGAGAAACAGCAAGTCCTAGAGAAAGAAAAGCCAGGTGGATAAGCATTGGCCAAAACTGTAATTTGAAAAGACTGTTACTGCAGGGAGGACTGGCCTAGATCAGCGGTTCTCAAGGTGATGATGGAAAGTGGTTCCCCCTTGCTCCTTCTTGCCCCTCGCCACCCGTACCCCACCACTGCCACTGGTCGTCTGCCATGTTCTGCACCATCCTCTGGTGATCAGCACTCATCATAGTGAGCAGTTTAACTCCCATTCTCCTGGTCAAACTCCCGATGGGACATTTTGCATATTAGCCTTTTATATATATATTTATAGATGGCAACTGAGATATTCCAAGGGATCCAAACATTTATCCATAAGTCTACCTTATCCAGTATGTATACTGGATAAGGTAGACTTATAGATGCATTTTTGGACTCAAAAGAAGTAGAGGAAATCTCTTTCTGAACTGCTTGGTCAAAAAACAAACCTGAAGACAGCAACAGAAACTTTCTAAAATGAAACAGAGAGAGAAAAAATAATGGGGAGAATGAACAGGACATCAGTAAGATAGGGGATAATTTCCAGGAGCCTAAAATAACTATAACTAGAGTTTCTCAAATAGAAGGGGGAAAAAAATAATTGAAGAAAACTTGGCCAAAATTTTTCCAAATCTGATAGGACTTCTAAACCTATATATCTAAAAGCTCAATTGTACTTCTATCTGAAAGAAAAAGTATGCTAATGGTTAAGGAAACATTTTGAATGACATAAAAAATGGAACTTCAAGAGAGGGAGGAAAAATATAGCATTCTCCAACAGTGTGTAGGAGATAGGGAAAGCAAGGACAAATAAATGGGAAATAAATCCCAGGACTGCAAAGGGATGTGTCAGACTCTAAGGTAAGGACACTGGCCATTAGTAAATCTAACTAACTCTCTTTGCTCTAATTACACGCCCAAGTAAGCTTCCGATTGTATTTTGCTTCTCATGTAAAATACATGAGAATTTCTGCTTAGAGAACATCTGTACTACTTAAAAATTACATGTCTCACTATCCAGTGCTTATTTTGGCTTAGACATCAGTGTCTAGTGAATCAGTTCCCTAAGTTTCATCACCTCTGGATGTACTAACAAACCATATTTTTAAGTCTATATGTATGTCCACTCAGTGATACTGCAAAATTCTACCAATTGGTCTGAGGCTGATGAAACAATAGCAATGGCTTCCTCACTGTCACTGAAGGAGCTGTGCATTCATTTACAGCTTTCCAGTAAGGTAGGTCCCAAGAACCTTTCATGAGTTCATCTTGAAAAACAAGTTGGTACATGAGAAATATCCAGTGCATTAAAATATTAAAGAATAGATAAATCGCCCAAACCCGTTTGGCTCAGTGGATAGAGCGTTGGCCTGCGGACTGGAGGGTCCCAGGTTCGATTCCTGTCAAGGGCATGTATCCTGGTTGCGGACACATCCCCAGTAGGGGGCGTGCAGGAGGCGGCTGATCGATGTCTCTCTCTCATCGATGTTTCCAACTGTCTATCCCTCTCTCTTCCTCTCTGTAAGAAATCAATAAAATATATTTAAAATAAAAAAGAATAGATAAATCTTGCAGAAGACAGAGGTGAAGTCAAAAACACTATTTCCAGCCGGGCCAGTGTTGCTGAGTGGTTGAGCAGCGACTCAGAACCAAGAAGTTACTGGTTAGATTCCCAGTCAAGGCACATGCCCGGGTTGCAGGCTTGATCCCCAGTAGGAAGTTTCTCTCTCAATGTTTATATTTCTCCCTCTCAAAAAAAATAAATAAATAAAAATCAATAAAAACTTTTTTTTAAAGCAGTTTCCAGCTACTGTGGGGATAGGGCCAACACAGATAAGGAGAAAGAATGGCACTTAAGGTCCGTAACCTAGTTGGGCCCTGCTTTCCTCTCAGTAAAATGAGGAAATGGGCTCAGATAATCACTGAGGTCCCTTTCTACTGTAATCCTATCACAATTATTTCCCTCCGTGATACCTGGGAAAGGTAAAGAAACAAATCAGGAAAACTTAAGAGTTACTTTTCTCAAACTATACAGTACATTTCTTTCCAAATAGAATCTATTTTCTCTCTCTTACAGTAAAACTAGACCCAATACATTTTTAAGAATTGCACACAGAGGGAAGAATGGACCGGTTACAGTGGCAACTGAAGAATAAAAACAAAAGGAAGACTTACGTGTGTCTTTCATATCTGAGGGTTTCTCGGATGGACCATGCAACCTGGTACGGTGAGGCCTGCTCTGAGTCCTCCAGTTCCTCTCCGCTCTCTTCAGACCAGTCCAAGCCTGGACAGGAAAGGGTATTGCAAGTGAGAAAAAATTTCCTTTTATTGAAATTTAGATAAAAAGAAACCTGAGATACGTGACCTAATGCCAATAGCAACTGATACCAGAGTATGAATGAATGCCTCCTGATAAGTGTCACCGCTATCTAACAAAGATATTAATAATGAATGTATGATATACTCAGGCCTCAAATAATAACGTTATAGCAAAAAGGCTATAGTCCAACAATGAACATTTTTTGTTGTGTTTTTTTCTTTCAATTTGTTTACATTCAATACTATTTTGTTAGTTTAAGGTGTATAGCATAGTGGCTAGATAATCATATACTTTATGAAGTATTTCCCTCGATATTTCCTGTTCCCACCTAGCACCATACAGTTATTAATTACACTAGTGGCCTGGTGCACGAAGTTCGTGGACATGAAAAGGGGATTAATTAGAGGAAATATTTTAATATTGCTATTTGCCCTTTCTCTATAATTGTAGTGTCCGAGATGAAAGAAAATTAGTAAAATGTATATGAAAACCTTCCTCCTGTCAGAGTCTGGGGCACACCACAGGACCCAGAGTCAGTCCCCGCCCACCTACATGTGCCTCAAAATTGCTTAAGACCCAGATCCAGCCACCCCTCCTCCCATTGGTCTAGATTCAGACCAATGGCCAGTCCCACCCTTGTCAAGCCCCAACAGGCGGGAGACATAAGCTCCAGTCCATACAAGGGCGGGGAGCATGGCCTGAGGTCTCCTGTCAAGCCCCATGGAGACAGGCTGGGGTGTAGCCTCAGGTCCTTGCTGATTGCCCCTTAAGGCTCCTTATGGAAACTTGGCCTCAGCTGTGGGTGCAGCCATCTTTGTGATGGGGTGATGGTCAATTAGCATATTCCCTCTTTATTAGATAGGCTTATTGGTTGTATTCCCTATGCTGTAGTAACAGTGTAGTTTATATCCCTGTGACTAATCTGTAACTGCCCATTTATATTTCTTAATCCCTTCACCCAGTCACCCATCCACCCTCCCCTCTGCCTACCATCAGTCTCTTGTCTGTGTTTGAGTTTGTTTCAATTTTGTGCGTTAGATTCCACCTATAAGTGAAATCATATGGTATTTGTCTTTCTCTGGCTGACTTATCTCACTTACCATAATAACCTGTAGGTCTACCTGTCAGATTTCATTATTTTTTATGGAAGGATGAACTTCTTTTATCAGACATTTCACAAATGGAGTAGAAACAACACAAGCAAAGAAAGTTCAAGTCAAAAAAAAAAAAAAAAGGCAAACTTTCATAAGTATCAAAACATTATACACCTAAAATGTCAGAAAAACAAAATAAAACATATTCAAAATGGTGAGAAAAGAAGTTTGTCATAAAAACAAAACATATTCAAAATGGTGAGGAAAGAAAGTCAAGCCGAAACTGGTTTGGCTCAGTGGAGAGAGCGTCAGCCTGCAGACTGAGGGGTCCCAGGTTCAATTCTGGTTAAGGTCATGTATCCTGGTTTCGGGCACATCCCCTGTAGGGAGCGTGCAGGAGGCGGCTGATCGATGTCTCTCTCTCGTCGATGTTTCTAGCTCTCTATCCCTCTCCCTTCCTCTCTGTAAAAAAAATCAATAAAATATATTTTTTTTAAAAAAGAAGAAAGTCAAAAGGTGCCAGTGAAGTCCACTCTAACTTCAACAAAGGACCCTAGAAAGAACTGTCAAAGATAAAGACATCCCATCCCCTTCCCAACACGTGTGTGTGTGTGTGTGTGTGTGTGTGTGTGTGTGTGTGTAGGAAAGGATTCATCCAGCAGGTGGAGCCATTCCCTGGCTCTTGCCTCCCATAGGAAGAGGAAAGAGCAGGGTGGCTTAGGTTCCTTTTAATTTTTTAAACAACAGCTAACCATTTAGTATTCTATTTTGAAAAACAAATTGATAAGGAAAAGTACAGAAATATGGTATGAACAATGCTTACTTACTTTGTGAAATGCTATTGCTTTTAATGATTGGATAATTGTTAGCTTCCAATAAGAAGGTTTTGCTTATTTGAAAGTTGTGCATATTGAAGAGGTCTGGATAAATACTGACAATGATGAGCCTAAAATATGACAGCATGTGAGGCTACATTACTTTAACATACTAATGCTACTATTAAAGTTTAATTAGATTACTAGTATTCTACGTCTTCCTTCTTGAGACCGTCAAAATTAGTCAACACTAATAAAAGCGAAATATGCAACCTGACCATACCTCAACAACACCTACAAGCCAATCAGGAGTATGCAGATTAACCCAAAGATGGTGGGTTAATTTGCATACACAGACACGGAGCAAAGACTAAAAGGCTCCAGCCCAAGTGGAGACTGCCGCAACGAAGGCCTGGGTCCCGGAAGAAAACCGATGCTGGCAGCCAGGGGAAGGAAGGCCTCCTGCACAAATCTTCATGCAACGGGCCTCTAATCCTAGCTAATAAAGAGGGAATATGCAAACTGACCATCACGCCATCACAGAGATGATAGCGCCCATAGCAGAGGTGGGGGATTTCTGTAACACAAGAAGGCTGCACCCACTGCAGAGGCCAAATTCCCACAGTGAGCCTTAGCGAGCGAGCAGCAGAAACCTGAGGCTGCGTAGTGCTGGCATAGGCAGAGGACCAGAGGCTGTGCCCCCTACCTGGTGGGACTTAACAGAGGACCTCAGGTCACACCCCCCAAACCAGTGCTGGGCCAGGAGACCTCAGGCCACCTCCTCCTCCTCCCCCCTGGTCTGGCAGGGCTTGATGGGTGACCTCAAGGCATGTCCCACCTGGCACTGGGCCGGGAGACCTAAGGCTGCATCACTCACCTGGCGGAGCTTGACAGGGGACCTGAGGCTGAACCCCACCCCCCTACTTTCCCCCGCCCAGCGGGGCTTGACAAGGGTGGTGCCAGCTGGGTCTTGATCTTGCCCAATAGGGGTGGGGCCAGGTGGGCTGGGTCTTGACCTTGGATCCCGCAGCATGCCCCAGACTGTGACAGGAGGAAGGTTTTCATATACATTTTACTAATTTTCTTTCATCTCTGACACTTCTATTATAGAGAAAGGGCAAATAGCAATATTAAAATATTTCCTCTAATTAATCCCCTTTTAATGTGCACAAATTTCATGCACTGGGAGAGGTGTTTAAGATGACTTTTTAAGCCAGGAAAATCTCAAAAGTCGGGGGTCGTCTTATATGCTGGGTGTCATCTTATAGGGTGAATGGAAAAGCTGGGAATCTCAGCAGAGGGGTTGTAACCATTGAAAGAACAAGAGTAAGATCACTGTAACGTCTGAGGTGCCCTTTTCCAAAAAGTATTTGAAATATCTCACAAAAAAATATTTGAAGAATAATCTACATAACTGGTTGTACGTAGTTGCTAACAGCAAAGAGTTACAAACTGCGTTACTTCCAGATAAAACAGGATGAAGAATAGGAGGAAGATGAGGATTAAAGCTCATTAATCTGGCACATTTTGTATAAGTTTTTGAGTAAAACTTGGGAACCAAAAAAAATATTTTAACTTCTCAATTCCAAAATCATAATAGATATTTAAAAGCAAATAACAAACAGGAGGGAGGAGAGGTAACAATCACAAAGTACGCATAAAAAGCTCTTACTAATAAAAAACAAGCTAGAAACCTGTCATTACAAATGAATGAAAAATTGAAAAGGTAAAATACAAATGTCCAAAAAACAAACAAACATGAACAAATATTCACAATTATATTAAAAATCCAAAATTACAGTTCTCACTCAAAGTGTGGTCCAAAGATTCCCAGAGGTCCCTGAAACTCTCTCAAGGGAGTTCCTTAGGTCGACACTGTCTTTAAAATAAAACTAAGAAATTACTTGTCTTTTTCACTGTGTCGACAGTTACCCTGATGATGCTGCAACCACTCTGATGGGTAAACTGCTGGCATGAATCAAGGCAGTGGCTACAAACTGTGCTAGAAGCCAGTATATGCTTCACACCAGCACTTGCAGTTAAATAAAAAAATTTTAAGGACATTCCTGATAAAGCTCTTGTTTACTGAAGATGGTTTATTTCATTAAATCTTAATTCTTTAGTACAGCTATAATAATAATAAAAGGGCAATATGCTAATTACACTGGATGTCTTTCTAGACAAGCCGGGGCTGCGAGGGAAGCCGGGTCACGGGTGCCAGAGGGAAGCCATGCCAGCAGCCGGGGGAAGGAAGGCCCACTCTTGCACAAGTTTGTGCATCGGGCCTCCAGTTTTTATATAATGAGCTGGGTAGCTCAGTTGATTAGAGCGTGGTACCCATATGTCACGGTTTGGGGTTCAATCCTTAGTCAGGGCAGAAGAATCAACCAATGGGTGCATGGAGGAGTAGAGCACAAATCAATGTCTTTCTTTCCCCTCCCCACTCTCTCTAAAACCAATCAATAAGTAAAAAATGTTTTTGGAAAATTACCTATTCAAGTACAAGGTAAATCAATTGATTTTAATGTTAACAGTATGTAAAATTCCTTGATCTGACAGCAGATTCCACATTATAACTACTTTTAAAGAAATTAATTCTTACCAATTTTCGGTGTAGAATCAAATAAAAATATCCACAATTATTTGAAAAAAAGTTATTAAAGTATTCCTCCCTTTTCCAATTACAAATGTATAAGGCCACATTTTCATCTACTAACCAAAACTGCATATAATGACAGACTAAATACAGAAGGAAATATAAGAACTTAACTGTCTTCTAATAAATCAGATGGTCGGTTATGTAAAACAATGCTGCTCTTCAAAGATATTTGTTTTGGAAAGCATAGTTACTTTTCATAAAAAAAAAAACATGTTAACATGTGGTGAGTTTTATTTTTAAATGAATTATTTTTAAGATTCTGTATCAACTTCTAATTCAGTAAATAGCAATAGCTATAACTCACGCATACAAAGCTCTATGTTGTCCTCAATAATTTGTTTAAGAGTGTAAAGGGATTCTAAAGCCCAAAATTTGAGAAACACTAATCTTTAATTATGCAAATTAAAGCAAAATTTCTATAAAATTTGCAAACATAAATTATAATAGAATTAATAATAATATCTAATACCCATGTCTATAAAGATGTAGAGAAGCTGTCATTCTCATTCACTGCCACAAGGGTAAACTGACAAAATAATTCTGAAGGAAATTTGGCAGCACATATCAAAAACCTTTTTAAAAATGCAAAAGTTTGGAATCAGCAATTCTGCTTCTAGGAATCTATTTGAAGGAAAAATTAAAGATATGACAATAATTGTTTTACTGCAAGGCTATACGCTACAATACTTTATAATGGATATTACTTAAATTAGAAAAGGTATTCAGCTGTGACAAATTATGTTGTATATGAGAAATTACTAATTGGGCCCTAATCGGTTTGGCTCAGTGGATAGAGGGTTGGTCTGCAGACTGAAGGGTCTCAAGTTTGATTCTGGTCAAGGGCATGTACCTTGGTTGCGGGCGCATCCCCAGTAGGGGGCGTGCAAGAGGCAGCTGATTGATGTCTCTCTCATCGATGTTTCTAACTCTCCCTTTCCCTTCCTCTCTGTAAAAAAATCAGTATATCTTTAAAAAAATTACTAATTGATAATACATTACCAAAATTTTTGAAACAGTTAAAAAATTGTATGTGTAGCAGGAACCCAATTTAATAAGATGTGGAGTATTTTATTATTTTTGTTTACATATTTTAAGTTTTATTTTTTTTTAATAAACAAAAGCATATGTGGTTTAGTAATAGGAGTCATAATATAAAGCTATAGAAGAGGAGAAACCACTCCCAGCTATTTAAAATCACACCCTGTCCACTCCATCTGCTTGTGGCAGCCAATGGTAACAGCTCAGCAGTGTTTATTCACTTTCACTTGACCTATACTCACATCTAACAGGCAAACATCTATCCATATACTCAAGCAACAGATATAATGACGTCCCTTGTTCATTCACTTTTAAAAAAATCAGATACTACAATACCTCTTGATTTTTTTCTACTTCTTAATACAGATCATGGACATAGCCAGGTAAAAATACAGATTTTACCCATTCTTTTTATGAGCTGCGTAATACTTCAAAAACATAGATGTATCATAATTTACTCAAAGTTTCCTATTGGTTATATAAAGATTGTTTGCAGGTTTTTAATATTATAGGTAATGCTGTAATAAACATCTTTGAACACAGATCCTTACATTCTGATTATTGTTATCCATAAGACAGAATCCCTAAAGTGAGTTTGCTGGCAATATTTATACATATACTTTGATTTAGCAAATACTGTAATATTACTCACCAGCAATGTCTGAGATCCCATATCCTCATCAACACTGGATATAATTTTTGCCAACCTGATGATAATTCGTTATTACTTTAATTTGCATTTCCCACCTGCTTTGGGGCTTGGGACTTTTTTGTTTATTGAAAACTTTTATTTCTTTTCCTCTATTCCCATCCTTTCCCATTTTTCTATTGCTGTCATCTCATGCAAATAAAATTTTTCCTCAGGTCAGAATCAAAGCTCATACCACATTCAAAAATAAATTCCAAATGAGCTAAAGATCAAAAACAATCAAACTATTAACATAAAATTTAGAATATCTTTATAAACTTGGGATCAAAGAGATTTTGTGAAGCTTGAGCACTTACTGCTTTCGGAATTTTTTCAAGTTTTCTTTTTTAAACTGTTGGCAGATATTAACAACGCTCTCATTATTCCGAAGTCCTACGGTAAGACACGTAGAGAACTTCACTGGACACCCAGGTACTGAGGTGACAGATGCACACAATCAGACACAGCTGCCTTCTACTACTGCTGCTGCCTCTCCTACTATGCCTGAGATTCTCAACTCCAACTCCTTTCTCTGTATCCTGTTCACCAAGTATTACCCTCTCCGGCAGCTTTACTGTAAGGTGGTCTACCTCAATATAGACTCTTCCACGGGACACTCTCCAAGGATTCTACCCCTTCACGTATGTGGTCGTTATAAAAATAAAGTGTTGTCTTGCACATAATAAACGCTACGGTAAAACAGGTAACTCACCTAAGTGGGGAAACAGATCAGCGTCCAACTGATGCTTCTGCGTGCACAGTTTCACCAGTCTCTGCAGGCGACTTATACAGGAGAAGTGTGGAGAGAAGGCCGTGGCTTTCATGAGGACCCGGTCAGTCCTGGGCGGGTCCGCGACAGGAGCCCTACTGGATGGCAGGAGGGGCAGAGGCCTCTTGTGAGACAGCTGCCTCGCTTGTGCTATAGAGTGTGTGGTGGGGGCCACTCCCTGCAGTGGTAGGCTGGTGTTCGGAGGCTGAGGTGACTTGCAGACTAAGCCCTGCGGTGGCGCTGGAGGTTTGCCAGGCGCGGAGAGAGGGGACAGGCTGGAGTGCTGCTGCGGAGGCGGCTGCTGGGCAGGTGCGGGAGGGGGACTAAAGTGCTCTTGCCGAACTTTTAAAATCTCGGTCTCTCGCTGGCGCTGCCGGTTCTGGGCCAGCTTGCTCTGCAGCTTCTTCCTCACGGTGGCCCCTTTCTTCAGGTCGTCGTCTTCCTCGTTGAAAGCAAACGGGTCTTCCAGCTCGGTGTCCAGGTAGTGGAGCGGGACCCTGGCCCCCGGTGGAGAGAGGGACATCCCGTCCAGTCCATTGGGCATCTTCAGGGCCAGCGTGGGCACCGCCAGGCTGAAGGCCATGGTATCCATCTGGTGCCTGACCTTCACCTCATCTATAGGATCATTCTTTTTCTTCCGCTCTTTTTTCGGGATAAAGCCAAGTACCTGCAAGTGGCTGTTGCAGTACCTTTAAAAACACACATACGTGGGAGAATGGTCATGATCTATATATTAAGAAAAGCAAAAGGTAAAACTACGTTTTCTAAAATATGAATCCTAATAGGTTAACAATGCATGATTAGAGTAATTCTCGACATTCATGAATTTCATATATGCAGCTTCCACTCCTCTGAAGCAATCCTCAAAGTCTGGCGATGTTGCTGAAGCAAGTATGTGACTGCACACACACCAGACAGGAGTCCCTCAAATACTGAGTGGCCCACCTTCTGCTTCTCAGGCCGCTTTGTTACCCTGTATTCACAGCAAACAGAGTAACTCGTAAGAGTCAGTCACTTAAAATTCTCTTACGGAGAAAAATATGTGTTCTAAAGCCATTCCAGTATTTAGAAATTCATAAAAATCTTATGGGCCCTGGTCCATAAGTTGTTAGAGAGTCCTTCTGATACTCCAAGGTTTTGATCCCTGGTCGGGGCACATACATGAATCAACCAATGAATGCATACGTAAGTGGAACAACAAATTTCTCTCTCTCTCAAATAAATAAATATTTTTTTTCAACAAATCTCTTAAATTAATAAATCCATTTACTTAAAAAGATCTTATAACATAACCCTTAAAAATATAAAGTATCCACTGTATGATCTACACACACAGAGAACAGATTCATAAAGCTGTGGCCATATTGAGGAAGAGCTTCAGGGATAACTGTAGTAACTATAGACACTTCCCCATCTCTATATATAAAAGCCTAATACACAAATTATTCCCCTCGGGAGTTCAACCAAGAGTCGGGGAGTGCTCGCTTGCTATGACACACACTGACCACCAGGGAGCAGTGTGGAACAAAGGAAGGCACCGGTTGGCAGCCATTAATGCCCCAATCAACCCTGATCACCGGCCAGGCCTAGGGACCTGAATTTCATGCACCAGGCCTCTTCTGTAGAATAAATGGTTTTGTTGTTTCCAACTTGACAAATGGATTAGTTTTTTTTAGTGAAGGAAAATAAGGTGGGGTTGTTTTTTTTAATTTACAAATCAGACTTTCCTGGTCACTGACATATGGGGGCAGCCTAGACCAGTAAATGAGGCCACTATGTGCTTCATCATGTAACAACATAGCAGAGGCTGATGCACGAGCAGTCCTCCCTCAGCCTCGCTCTGCACGCACTGCAGCCTCACTGGGGCACTGTCACAACAGCCAACTCCTAACCTCCGCCTCTTCCCACCTAGAAAGCTTATAGCATTTAAAGTAAGTGCAAACGTGAATTTCTAGTCTAAAAGAATTAGCAGCTGCTAATGGAATCCTAGGGGGGAGAAAATATTATAAAATTAGACTGTGGGGACAGTTGCACAACCCAGTGAATATACTAAAAAATACTGAGTTATATACTTTAAAAGGGTAAATGTATGGGATGTGAATTTTATCTTAGACCGTTTTAGAAAATAAACATACAGATGATGAGGTTTCCTGGCAAATATATACATACTAGTAAAATATTTATGTGTAATTATAGCAAACTTCAATTTAAAATATTATATAAAATAACCAACTTAATATAACCACTGATCTCTGAAACCAAGGCTACAATAATGAGCCCTAGCTTAGAAAATGATTTTTACATTTTAACTATATTTCTACTGAGCATAACACTATTCTATTTCAAACGGCTGGAACCCATAAGTTAGCATTTATTATACACACCAGATAAGCTAGACACTGGATATCAAGAAGCTTCCTCTAGCTGACCACCAACCAGATAATTTTGTCCATTAAAAATCCTTGAGCCCCGCCAAAACCAGTTTGCCTCAGTGGATAGAGTGTTGGCTTGCAGACTGAAAGGTCCAGGTTCGATTCTGGTCAAGGGCACGTACCTTGGTTGCAGGCACATACCCTGTAGGGGTGTGCAAGAGGCAGCTGATCGATGTTTCTAACTATTTCTCTCTCCCTTCCTTTCTGTAAAAAAATCAATATAAAAAAAAAATCCTTGAGCCCTGGCCGGTGTGGTTCAGTGGATAGAGCATCAGCCTACTGACGAAAGGTTCTGGGTTTGATTCCAGTCGAGGGCTCTTACCTCGATTGCAGGCTCAATCCCAGGCCTGCTCAGGCTATGTGTGGGAGACAACCAATTGATATGTGTCTCTCATATCGATTTCTCTCTCTGTTTCTCCTTCCTTCTACCCTCAAAAAAAAAAAAAAAAAAAAAACCATGGGGAAAAAATCCTTAAAGATTTTTTTTCTAAAACAATATATAAACCATCTCAAATACCTAGGTGTCCAAGGAGTAACAGCATCAATAATAATGAAAGTACATTTTCAAAATATTAATATTTTCTATAGTATGTCGTGTAGTATAGGTACAACTATCAATATTTATACACAGGTCAAGATATTATTACATAAATTCAACTTGGAATTCTTGAGGTAACATAAGAACATTACCCTGTGCTAAAGTCTACTTTAATTTTCAAACAACCCTACAAAAATATTAATACCCAAAAAGTGATAGCCCTGGACAGTTTTTCTCAGTGGTTAGAGCATTGGCCCATGGATTGAAGGGTCATTGATTTGATTCCTGGTCAAGGGCACGTACCTGGGTTGCAGATTTGACCCCTGGCCCTGATGGAACCAATTGATGTGTCTCTCTCACTCTCCCCGCTTCCCTTCACTCTCTCTTAAAAAAATCAATGGAAAAAATATCCTCGGGTAAAGATATATATATATGTATGTTCTTGGACTAATTTTGAAAAAAAAAAAAAAAAAAAGTAGCTTCTCTTCACATAGCAACACAAAAATCCCTTATCTTAAGAGTTCTAAAAAGAGGAAATTACTTAGAATATAAAGGTGAAGGCATATGCTTCACAGAATATTTTGGACAAATTTGAAGTGACTCACTCTACTGCTTGCTGTAAGCCATAATACTTGCTTCAGCTGAATGTTTAAAAAGTCCAAGGTTAACCATCACCACTGTGAAAAACGGAATTTAAGACAAAATGATAGAAAAGTGTTTATAATGGAGCTTGAAGTAAAAAATTAATCCAAGTTCTTCCATTCTTTAAGTTTTAAAAGGGAGGGGTAAAAAAATTATCATTTTCAGTCTGCTAAAACCAAATGGACAGATATGTTTACCCTAATACAGTGGTCCCTTTCTCACCTGAGATTAAAATTTTATTCCTTGCCTCACTAAGCAGCTGTTTCTAACTTTCGGGCATTGTAATTTGACGCCTTAAGTGCTCATTAGAAATTCTAACAGAGCATTCCCAAATCACCACATTATACTACACTTGTTTTGGTGGGATCTCTAGCAACACAAATTATTTATTTCACCCTTAAAGGGTAAAAATTGCTCACTTTGGATATAAAATACATATTCCTTTTCAACCCTTTTATGCAGGTGACATTTGCTTATGGATGGGAACAAGAATGAACTTTTTACCTCTAAAAGTAAAAAGTTCAAAGTTTCTACCTAAAGATAACACATATTTGAAACTGTCTTATAAAATAAGCATGTACCCCTCTGTAATAACCTATACTGATCAATACTGAATCTGTAGAACTAAAAAGAGACAATATGTGAAATCTAGTGTGAATTTTCCTATAAATATGAAAGATGAACAACTAGCATAAGACTTTAAAAATATCTTCCTGTATTATTATTTTTAATTCATTAACAAAAATTCATAATTCGTGATGAAAGCCACCCATACTATGAAAATACAGTTTCTAATTTATAGTAAACATACTCAATATGGATTTTTTTAACCAAAAAGAATTCTGATAAAAAGTAAATGATTCAAGTAATCATTCTTTTAAGTAACTCTTTTTCAATAAATACATATTCTTTTCTCGCTTTCAACACAGATTTTAAAGTTCCAAAATTATTATCATTACTTACAACACCTAAGTCGTTCCTATAATTTTTCTCATTTAGGCAGATGACAAGTCAGAAACACTTGATAAGGCTGCAAACTGAATACGTCAGTACTAAGACTTCAAGCAACAGTTTTAAGGGCAAAGATTTTTATTTTTATAATCCTAGCAAGTCTCTTAAATCACTATGAAAAAAAAAATTGAAACGTCCTTTTCAAATGACTCCCCGAAATTTACAATTCCTTTTTTTTTTTTTTAATTTAAATGACCAACCTCTTATCTTTAGAAGCATTTCCAAGTTTACCTAGAATACTCCAGGAAAGCATCCTTCACCTTCACTGGATGTGAAAGAAGAGAGGACCAGGAAAAGAAAACTCCCAGCCGGCGGAACCAGAGGCTGGCCCACCGGCAGCCCTCACCTGCGATCCTCTGACTTGGGGATGGGGTTGGTGCAGCGCTGGCTGTTGTACTTGGCCACATATTCACATTGCTTGAAGGGGGCAGTCTTGTCCTCCAGAACGTGCCTGATGCAGAAAGCGTAGCCGTTGAGTCGCCGCTGCTTGCACAGTTTGGGGCTATATGAGCACAAGGGCTTATTGTCAACCTCAGAGAAGTGTATATGTTTCCCTTCATACATCACGTGACTCTATTCCTTGTGAACATCAGCTAAAAGACCACCACAAAAAACAAACAACAAAAAAACAAATGATAAATCAGAGAGTATTAAGGCAAATTAAGTTGAGAATTTCACTGAGCGACTGTAAGTCAGCCATACCTGATTTTAAATCTTCTGCACCATAGCAATGTTAAGAGAACCCCAAGGATACCACACTTTGGAATGCTGCAGAATCAAGATGAAGCAGATTGTCTATAAAAATATCAAAAGGCCTAGTTAACAAAGTGAAATAAGCAAAATTTGGTCACCTCGGTAGTAAAATACTAGGATATCACTCTTCCAATGGGATGGGTTCTTCATTGTAATCCAATGTCCCAATACTGAATTAAAATACGTAGTAAGAGGCATAAAATATGAAGTTACCTTACCCCTCCAAACTGAACTAAATAACTTTTCCTGTGGTTAAGTTTTGGAAATAGCTCAAAACAGGTAGGGGTTTCCACCAAATGAATGCCATAGGTCTTTTCATCTCATTACTGGTGCTTATAGGCTATACCTACACTCAGAACCTGCGTCTCTTTACAATGCCCATGACCTCAAACTTTCCTCAGACAGTCTACATTTTTTGATACGTTGACAAGTGTTTGGCAATTTGTAACAAATGTCTTTATGAAATTTAAAAAAGAGCAAATTCCTGTTTAAAAAAAGTAATTTTCCCTCCAATCTTCCCCCTGATTTAGCCCACTAAATTATAAATTCCTGAGCCCAAAGACTAGTCACCCAACCACACTTCCACCACTCAGTTCAGTGTTTGGTACGACACGGCACTCCCAATTTAAATAAATAGAATAATAATCATGGTTTGAGTCTTTGGAGGTTTAGTTAGAAATGGAAGAAAGGAGCCCTAACCGGCGTGGCTCAGTGGATAGAGTGTCGGCCTGCGGACTCAAGGGTCCCAGGTTTGATTCCGGTCAAGGGCATGCACCTTGGTTGCGGGCACATCCCCAGAAGGGTGTGTGCAGGAGGCAGCTGAATGATGTTTCTCTGCGCGACTATAAGTTAGCCATTAACTCTCTCTCCCTCTCCCTTCCTCTCTGTAAGAAAATCAATATATTACAAAAAGAAAAGAAAAAAATGGAAGAAAGGACACAATACTCATACCTCTCTAAACACGAAATTCCAGCAAAAGTATTTATATAGTATCACTAGAGGCCCGGTGCATGAAATCCATGCACTCGAGGGGAAAAGGGTCTCTCAGCCTGGCCTGTGCCCTCTTGAAGTTTGGGAGATGTCCGATTGATGCCCCCTGGGGAGCAGGCCTAGGCCGTCAGTCGGACATCCTTAGTGCTGCCTTGGAGGCGGGAGGGGCTCCTGCCACCACCGCTGTATGCGCCAGCCGGGAGCCTGGCTCTTTTCTGGCTGAGCAGCACTCCCCTTGTGGGAGCGCACTGACCACCAGGGGGCAGCTCCTGCACTGAGCATCTGTCCCCTGCCCCGGTGGTCAGTGTGTTTCATAGCAAATGTTGGTTCTGAAGTTCTATTTGCATATTCGTCTTTTAAAATATAGGATAAGAGCACATGGTCTACAATGAAATTGAATCAACTGATCTGTCAAATCAGGATTGCAGTGGGCTGACGTGGTCTAACACCCTTTCTCTACACTCTGAAAATCACTCATTCTCTACACGGTGCAAGTCACCCACACAGCTGTTGAAACAGCTTAGATACCAGCTACAGAAAGCTTCAAAATATATATATATATATACTCCCTCCTTTACTGAACTCAATAGGAAATTCTTTATACAAGTGCATGGCAAAACACATAAATGCTTGAGGAGTTAGAAGATATGTTTGCTCAAGTTCAGAATCTGGACTTACTTTATTATCCTGAACAAGGTCACCTAACCTCAGTTTTCTCACCTATAAAATAGGGATAATAATAGTAGCTATATTATCATCACGCGGCTCCAAGGATCAAATGATAGAGCATGCAACACACCAAGTAGAGTGCCTCGGACATGCTAAACAATGAACAAATGAAAATTATAGATTTTGAGAGAGAGGAGGGAGAGAAAAAGATCAAGAGCAAAACATAACCACACACCCTATCAGGGATCTAGCCCACAACCTGAGCATGTGCCCCAACTGGGTATTGAACTGGCAACCTTACCGAGCACTGAACAACAGCCAACCAACTGAACCACGCCAAGGTGATAATGCTGACTTTTAACATGAGTTCCTGGCATGTTAAGAAAGTACCAAGTAATTCCTATTTTAGTAAGTTGTCCTATTTTTTGAAAAACCTCAGAATTAATGATTAATGTTACCAAATTCTTTTTCAGCTTCTGGGGAAGATGATAGTTTTTCTCTTGCATACTTTTAAAAATATGGGGTTTATTATTTTCTGATACAGAACTCTTCTTATAGTCCTGGGATGAAAGCAACTTTGTCATTATGTATTATTATCTTAATGTGGTGCTGAACTATACTTGCTAATATTTAAGATTTCTGTAGGAGAAAGGTCTAACTTTTCTGTTTGCGTGCTTTGCCAGAATTTGGTATAAATAAATATTTCAAAAAATAATTTAGAAAATATTTCTCTTTTTCTATATTCTTGAGGAAGTTAAAAAGCACTGCAGTTATAATGTTCCTTAGAAGGTTGCCTGCGCTTACTACTGCCTTTTTCATAGTGAATCAGGTTTTAACATTTATCCCCATACAGGTTAGCAATATGACTTCTTACATATAATTTCCTAAATATATGTGATTTTTTCTCATATTCAGTGTACTCATTCAAACACATATGTGGTATCTGTGCTTTGTCCCTTTGTTCATGACAGGCTCAATAGGAGGCTGTTTCATGTTTTTTTCCAGTATCCTCTTAAAATAAAAGCACAATGAACCAAAATCTCTTGGAGTTAGTTATTAGTATCTCCATGTATATTTTCTAATTCACCAATTGCTGCTTTTAACTTTGATAACACTTTCTCTTATTTTTAGAAAGAGAAGGGAGGAGGGAGAGAGAAACATCGATGTATGAGTGAACTATCCATCAATTGCGCATCCCCTATCAGGGATCAAGCTGCAACCTGGGTATGGAATCAAGCCATAATGGCCAGAGCTGACAAACTTTCTGTTTGCTTTTCATTTATTATTTTTTTGGAACTTCTTTGGGCCAAATTATTCTCTTTTCATTTTTTCTTGCTTAGTAATTTATGAATCTTCCGGAGTACTGCTTTAGACATAACCCAAAGGTATTATATTACACAGAATTTTGAATATCAGCACTTTTTAGCTGATTTGGATTTGATATTTTAATTTCTCCTTTGACCCAAGAGTTATTTTTAGATAGCAGAGTTTTATGTTTTCCTGGTTTCAGTGGTAGTTAAGAATAAGGAGCATATCTGCATATATTTGATTTTCTGGATTTGAATGAGATTGTCTTTGGGACCTAATGAGGATTCTTGAAAAAGTGCATTCACTGTACCCAGGGTATGTTGTCTGTCACACCATATATCATGGTATTCCCATCCACTATATTGTTACATATCTTGTCTGCTTGCTCTATCGAGAGCTGAAAGACATCAGTCAAAATCCCCTACTATGATATGATTTATCTGTTTCTCCATATATTTGTTTGTTTTATAAATTTTAAAGCTGTAATATTTAAGATTCATAACTACTAAATTACCATTCTTTATCATTAGGAAATGCAACTCGAGTGATGAATTTTGTCTTAAATTCAACCTCATCTGACAAAATATTTAAACTCTCATTTTTGTTCTTGTTTCAATTTGCCAGTTCCATGTTTACCCACTGTTTTTAAATCATGGGTCAGAAAACTGGCTTACAGGGCAAATCTGTTAATTCACTTCATGCTGTCTATGGCTGCTTTCATGCTGTAACAGTAGAGCCAAACAGTTGCAACAGAGATTGTATGACTGAAAAGCCTAAACTATGTACTAAAATATTATCTGCTGGTCCTATTTAGATGACATCTCTTAATTGGTTTGACTTTCCTGCTCTGAGTGTCATTTTCCTTTAATAAATGGGTTTATTCAATTTATAATTTTGTATTTAGTTACTTGGAAAATATTTCATCTTAATTTTATTATTTTACTAGTGGCCCGGTGCACAAATTTGTGCAGGGGGCAGGGGTGTCCCTCAGCCCAGCCTGTACCCTCTCCAATATGGAACCCCTCTGGGGATATCCCTCTAGCAATCCGGGACTGCTGGCTCTTAAATGCTCATCTGCCTGCCTGCCTGCCTGATCATCTCTAACCACTCTGCCTGCAGGTCTGTTTTCCCCCAATTGCCCCCCACTCCCCCCGTGCTAGTCTTCTCACCCCCAACAGGCCCCGCTGCCAACCTGCTCACCCCTGCTGGCCTGATCACCCCCAACTGCCATCCCCTGATGGCCTGATCATCTCTAACCACCTCTGCCTTGGCCCTGCCACCATAGCTTTGTCTGGAAGGACGTCCGGAAGGTCACCTGGTCTAATTAGCAAATTACCCTCTTATTAGTATATAGACTAGAGGCCCAGTGCACTAAATTCGTGCATGGGTAAGGTCCTTAGGTTTGGCCAGTGATCAGGGCCAATGGGGCCTTCCTTCCCTCAGCTGCTGACTGGGGCCTTCTGACCTCACTGCCCCCTGGTGGTCAGCACACATCATAGCGAACAAACTCCCAAGGGGATTGGCATATTAGCCTTTTATCACATAAGGAGTTTTTGCATTGCTTTTAGCTTTTGATTCTTTTTATTACATGTTTTATTATGTAGCCTATTTTCTTGGAAGAGTTAGTTTGTGTCCTGTAGATAACATTTTTTTTTTTACTGCACACTAAGAAAATTAGTATACTTAGCATTATCATGATTGACCTCACATTATGAATGAGAAAAATTTTCTAAACTACACATCCCAAAAGCAGTATTTTTTCCTTGTATTATGATTTTTACATTGCTACAGTTTATAACTTTTTCCCCCTCTTTATTGAATATATCTATATTGATTTCAGAGAAGAAGCGGATAGAAAGAAACCTCAATGGTGAAAGAGAATCATTGATCAGCTGCCTCCTGCACACCCCACAATGGGTATCTAGTTTGAAACCTGAGCCTACAACCTGGGCATGTGCCCTGACCAGGAACAAATCATGACCTCCTGGTTCATGGGTTGATGCTCAACCACTGAGCGACACCAGACGGGCAGTTTATAACATTTTAATGCTAGTTCTACATTTAAATTTATTCCGTGCTTGTCACTAATCCATTTTGTTTTTAATTGATCTCTGATTCAATGGTTTATAACACAGTCACCTCTCTTCTCTATCTCCCCTTCCTCTCCACTCTTCACCCAAGGCTGACTTATGGAATCTCAGCATGGTTTTTCTGTTTGGAAATATATGTCAATTAAATATTATAACCGAACTATAGCTTATTTGGATATAAAATTCTGGGGTCAGATACTTTTTTTTTGTCTACAAAATTTGTATATTTTTTCCCATATTTTCTAGAATGAAAATGCCTGAGGCCTGCCCCTTTATTTTATACAGGGCTTGATTTTTTGTTTTTCCATTTTGACCTAATAATGTCTTTATATTTAAAGGCTAGCAAATACTTTAGAGGCCGGCTGGCATGGCTCAGTGGTTGAGCGTTGACCTATGAACCAGAAGGTCACAGTTCAATTCCAGTCAGGTCACATGCCTAGGTTCTGGACTTGATCTCCAGTAAGGGGCGTGCAGGAGGCAACTGATTGATAAGTCTCTTATCATTGATGCTTCTAGCTTTCTCCCTCTCCCTTCCTCTAAAATCAACAAAAACGTATTTTAAAAGTACATTTTTAAAACAAAAATTGTATATAAGAATGTATTAAAATCTGCCTAGTTAACTTCCTTCTAGTGCTAATAATTCACTGATCTATCCAATTGCCCTCTTTCATCATTGGCCACTAGGTGGGAAAGCAAGCTCTCGTTAATCATCTCTATGCCATTACAAAAAGGTGTTTAATTTCAACCTTTTATAAACAACTTCACTGCCATCTTAATATTTTTACACATGTGATTTTTTTTCCCACGTATTTGATTTTAAATGTTCTTAATTTCTTTTAATTTTTTTCTCTGATTTTTAATGTTTTAAAGTCCTACTAAAAGCCAACTTTATATCATTCTTTGGATTTTACTTTTGAACAATCAACTGGTTTCTCCATTTTCAAATCCCTCTTTTAAAAGCTCATCTTAATCTTTATACTTAAACTTCCAATTCCCTGATGAATTCACTCACTTTAAATACCAGAGAAGGAAAGAATGTCTGGGGAAAATGGCCCTCTGCTTAGAAACCTAACTTCTTTCTAAGTGAATATTATTTAATATCAAAGTCACTTTGTCTATAACCTGGAAACAACTATTCCTCTAATGGGTTTTTCCTTTTTTTTTTTTTTAACTAAAGAAGACATCATGACAAAAATCACTAAGGCAGCTCTCAGGGAAAAGACCCTCCATTTTTTTCCTTCTTTACATCCACCTCCCACCACGCAAGCTCTTTACTCCTACTCCACCCAAGGTAAAGTTCACATGGCCTTCACTCTCTGACACTCCTTGTAAAATATAGAGGAGAAACAGCATATATAAATAAAAGTCCACATGATCTCCATCAAAGGTCTTACAGATGCTAATATTTAAGTACTATCATATCTCTAATCCATAAAGAAATGCCATACCTTTTATCACATGTTTTCTCTCACTTAAAAGAGGAAAGACACAACTATAAGACAGCTATAGGTAGATATGAGACAACTATAAGTAGATATTTTCTTCAACCACGGAAATAATTTGCTTAGAATATAACGGATCTATGCTCCCTTCAGGAGGGGAATGCAGATAATTAAGCCCTTTAGAGTGGCAGCAGAATAGAAACCCTTATTATTACCAAAAGCAAAAACAACTACATTGAGAAGAGTCTCACAGAAAGAATATCTCCATGGTAAACATACCCATATACCAAAATTCAACAGAAAATATGGTTAGACGTTAAATAAAAAACAAAACAAAAAAACAAAACAAATAAACAAACAAAAACCACCACAATCCTTGATATTATATGCTGAGTTTAACTGGAAAATGAAACAATTCATTTTTATAGTTTCTTTCATCTTGCGAATACAGAGACATTAGCAGGGCACAAAAGTAAGAAATGTAAGCTTCTAACCAAAGCACCTACATCCCTTTCAGCCTCCCAACAGCAACCATGAGCCAATTTGACCAAAATATGAACATCACTCTCGCTGGGACTGCGGCTGCACCGCCTCCACGTGGGACCTCTATACGTCACGACTGTTCTTTTGAGTCTCGGGTTTCAGAAGCATGTTCATTTCACCGCCGCCGCATTTTTCCCTAATTGCCGTCTGTAATTTTATATTCTCCCCCCTATTAACAGCCCGGACCTACAACACACCTTACAATTTTTTAAATCCAGCGTGGACCTAATTCTCAGAATATTACTTCTTTTATGTATTTAATAGAAATGAATACTTACCCCAGAGTCAGTTTCAAGTCTTTAAAAAAGCTTCTCTACCTCCCGCATTTTAAGCTTTTTATGAGGACTTTTAATTCAACTTTGTAGAGCAAAAAAATGTAATAAAATACTAAACAGATAAATATATTAACTTAAAAAAAATCTAACATCCCACATACTAATGCGAAAAGCAGTAAAATTAGAAATAATGAAAAATCAACTGATGGGAAGAAAAACATTCTATTACCCAAAAATATGAACAATATTCAGTATAAAAAAGTTCAAATATTTTAAAATAACTCAAATAAATGCTTATTGGATGTCTATTATACGCCAAACTGCACTTGACAAATAAGCTTGTGTATGCATTTAAATGTAAATGGCCTTTACAGTGGCTGAGTTCTTACCTGCTTTATCAGGAAGGTAAAGGAGAGCTCTGTAGAAGTTGGGAGCACTCACTGGCTCTAGTGGGTATCAGAGATGGCACTCCATTCTGGGCTTCCTAATTACTGGGTCTGTGACTATGGGCAAGTAATTTAGGTTTCAGTTTGCTCATATGTAAGGCGAGATTACAATAGTCATGGAGTTGTTTAGAATTAAATTAGGCATTTCATGAACCATGCTTAGCATGGTATCAAGCACACAGTAATCACTTAATGTTAACTATTAGAAGCTGTAAATAGTAGTTTATTAGTATTATCATTTTAATCTACAATCAGCAGAACTAAAACACATTCTCCAGCTGCTGGTGGTTTTCTGAATGGCACAGTGTAACACTCCATTACGTCAGGCCCTCCCACTCTTTTGGGGGCTCTGCTAACAGAATTCACTCCTATAATTCATAATAAAAATCTAATATTAAAAATAATGTTTACTTTCTGTACAGCGTCTATAAGCTGTAGTTCTTGGATGGAAATAACTAGAGCAGTGCCTGACTTGGTTACAGCATTACTAGCGACAGTAAATAAATCAGCCTTCACAACGACCGCCTTCTGAGTTCCTGTCCATGCCAGTCACTCTCAATTGTTATGGAAACCTTATATCGCGGCACAAGAGGGAAAAAGTTGTAGCTATAATCCTCAGAGTTCTTTTGTTCTACAAATCTAACTAATGGCCTCTTTGTTGCTAAACTCCACACACATTATTCCATCTCTTACTTAATCTCCCTGTAGCATTTGACTCTGCTGACCACTTTCCCTTTCTTGAAAATCTTTCTGGCCGCTCAGTGACTCAGTTTCTCTTGCCCCCACACGCCCGCGTCAATGTCCCCCAAGATCCTCTCTCCCCGGTTTTATAGGGATGCAAGATGAAATACCTACACGGGCCAGCAGGGTGGGCCAGGGGCAGACTGTGGCAAACTTTGCTCCTCTCAAGGGGACTGACTCAAGCCAGTTCCCATAAACTGATGCAATTAATTAAAAAAACAAAAAACACACAAATAAATAAAAAGCAGACCCAGAGTTTCTAGACCTTCCAAGTTTTCCAAAGAAGATAAAATTCCAAATAATCCCACAATACTCTAATCTTCTTCATGTCAGCACCTCATTAAAACGTTACATTCACAATATATGGTGGAGGCAGTTAGACGAGAGCAGATCAAGGACCATGGCCATGTCACAGGGTGGAGACCCCTGGGTGCCCAGCAAAGGACAAAATGTGGGGTGGGACCTTGCCCTCAGGGTGGTCTTTCCTCCCCGAGAGGATTGCTGGTCCCGGTTTGGACCCCCTGACCTTTCCTCCCTAGAGATAACATCTGGCCTCGGTTGTATTTCAAATCCAGGCCCAGAAAAGCAACAAAACCAGCCACAGCGGATCTCAGCACCAGCTCCACTGAATGACTCCCTGCCCCGGTGCCCGTGGAGACCACAGCCCTAAAAGGACACCCCTGGAAAGCTGCTGAATATTCTATGGAGATCTCCAGGGACCTCCCCTAAACTCTCCACTCTTCCGCTCCATGGGAAGAGTCTCCCTCCCTTCCTGCACCTCTGTAACTCGTGTCCTAAGCCCGTTTCTTCTAGGAATTAAACTTTTTCTACATCGATGATGTCTTGGCTTTTTGTTGCTAAGAACTCAGGTACCAGGTCCAGCCTGACTCCACAGGTCAACACCCTGCGCCATTCCTGCCACCTACAACAGTATTACCTGGAGAAATTTATTTTATAAATCTGTCCCCGCTTCTATGAAACAGCAGTGATAAAGTCACACACAAACACACAAAAAGTGAGAGTCAAACAAGACACTTCTACAAGCTTTCATTTTCATTTCTACCCTATATCGACGTCAAGATTAGATTATTTCTTTCATTTTCATTTCTACTCTCTATCGACCCCAAGATTAGATTATTATCCCAGAATTCAAGCCAAATGTACAAAACTGTTAATGTGAATAAATGCATTTTTCCGTAAAGTTCGTCAGACTCTCAAAAAGACTAAGAACCACTGACTTAGCCAAATTTTTCTCCTTCTACAACTCCAGCTGTAATCTATACAAGAATGATTCTCAAGTCTACATCTGGTCAACCTAGGCCAGTGGTTGGCTATACAAGAATGATTCCCAAATGTACACCCAGTCAATCTAGGCCAGTGGTCGGCAAACTTTGGCTCCTGAGCCACATGCGGCTCTATGGCCCCTTGAGTGTGGCTCTCCCACAAAATACCCCAGAGTCTGGGCGAGTCTATTTTGAAGAAGTGGAGTTAGAAGAAGTTTAAGTTTAAAAAATTTGTCTCTCAAAAGCAATCTCAATCGCTGTCCTGTTGATATTTGGCTCTGTTGACTAATGAGTTTGCCGACCACGGACCCAGGCAGCCACTTTACCTTGGGAACCTCTCCACTTCTCTCCACCTCTGGTGCCACTGCCACCACCACAGTCCAAACCTTCAATCTCTTCTCCGCAGCGCCATTGCCACCACCAAGTTCAAACCTTCAATCTCTTCTCGGCAGCGCTGGGTCTAATTCCAGTCTCGCCCTCCTTTGTTCCACCCTTCGAACAACTCCAGTTCTCTAAAATCCGAATAACTGATTTAGCCAAAGGCTTCCATGTCTGCTTGTAATTGTAAAAGGGATCCACACAGCAGTTCCTTAGGATCTGGCCAGGCCAGACTTCTCCCTCTTGCACTATTTATTGCTCTTCCTACTACTCCCCTAATTTGCAACACTGAACACTTTTGTGTCCTCCGGCATTTATTCATACTTTCAGGTCCCACCCTCAGAAGCGCCTTCCTAAGACTTCCCGTCGGCTCAGCACAGAAACACCCCGGGAAAGTCCTCACTTGAAGGGTTGCCCCAGGGCAGCCAGAATAAATAGCTCTCCAGCCTCCAGGCCTCGGGGAGAACCTATCCCTTATCATCATCAAGGTTGTACAAGTCAGCGTTTTATTTCCTTCTCCACTAGACTAAAAACTCCTCAAGGGCAGAGAGTGTGTCTCTGTTTAGAGTTAAATGAATGAAACAGCAAGGCTCCTACAACCCCTCCCATCACCTCATCACCCCACCCTCCCGAGGTGAGGCCACACCCACCCACACAGCAGGCAGATAACCAGGAAGAGCGGGAAGTTAAAGAAAACCCACCTTCTGGCCAAAATCCCAGAAACTCAAAAGCAGAGAGGACCCTAATATCAAGCTGCTGAAGGTTTCTCTGGATATACTGCTCATTTCCTACTGGCACAAAAATACTTGCCCCATGAAGGTAATTATAACATTTTATCTGCACTCAATACACACTAGTGTTATTAGTTTAGTATATACACTGAATCAAGAACTCATTCAGATTTTTTTTTTTTTTTACATCACATGGAGCCAAAACCGGTTTGGCACAGTGGATAGAGCCTTGGCCTGCAGATTGAAAGGTCCCAGGTTCGATTCTGGTCAAGGGCATATACCTTGGTTGCAGGCACATCCCCAGCAGGGGGCGTGCAGGAGGCAGCTGATCTCAATGTCTCTCAGATGTTTCTAACTCTATCCCTCTTCCTCTCTGTAAAAAAAAAAAAATCAATAAAATATATTTAATAAATAAAAACTAAATAAATAAAAATCACATGGAAAATATTGAAACTCAGAGGAAAACACTATGTAAAGGTCCTGCACCAGGCACCATTCTAAGGGCTTTATGTGCAATTCCTCATTTAATCATCACAGCAACCCGCTGAAGGAGGAATTATTATCACCTTCTCTCACAGGGAAAAACTGAGAATGAGATTAATTAGTCCAAATCTCAAAGACAGGATTCAGGGCCAGTTCAACTCCTGAGCCCAACCTTTAACCAACAAAAGAACTACACAACATTGTTAAGAGGAAAAACCCTAAGGTGATGTTTATGTTGCATGCACACACATCCATACAAAACACAACACGTTAACCATGGTTGTCTCCTGGGATAAATTTGAGTGGAATGAATAGGAGAATCTATTACTTTTAGTCAGAAAAAAAGCAAACAAACAGAAGTGCTTTTTAGAAGGGTCGAACAGAAAGGGAAGGTGGGCTCGGGGAATTAGTACGTAAGGAGCACCAACTAAGAGCCAAGCACATGGGGGTCCCAATGATGCCCCAATTAATTAATTATCGGCCTCCCATTTCAGACAATAATCATTTCACCCGGTAGAAGGGTTTCCTTATGACCATCACATTGTGACAGTGGGCTATCTCCTCTCATGCTCACCTCAAAAAGGGGTGTTTCTATTTTACAGGTACTACACCAAAGAGGAAGTAAGCCATCCGCTGGAAGAGCCGGGACGAGAACCCCAAGCCCAGTCCCAACCTGTGTCTGACTGTAGGAAGTCACGCTGCAAATAAAACCGGCCTGGAAAACGTTTCTGAACCGAAGAGCTGCCTTAAAAACCATCAGAACCTCGCAGCCTGGCATCCTCAGCGCAATGCGGGGAAGAGAGAGAGAGGCTCTAGATTTTTAACATGAAGTTTCAGTGCAGAGTATCTTTACACGTGTCTCAAAATAGCCAGAAGTATTGTCTAAAATCAGCATTACAGTCAGAGCGCTGGGACAAACAGAGTTACATTAGCATAAATTAAATGGGCCTGGATGTGACTCCATTGTATATGCGGCGGAGTATCTGCTTTTGGGGACAATTTGCTGCTTCCAACCCGTTCTCACCTAGCTACACCTATTGCTTACAAGCTACCACGTGTGTGTGTGGGGTGGGAGGGAGAGACTGGGTTACAAGACCAAGGGACTGTTAATTGTATTCAGAAATAAACGGCCTCTCAATATCCATAACTATTGTTCCAAACCTGGAGAGTGAAAGCTAACCCTGGGGGAACATCTCAAATAAGAATGAATGGGTCAGCATTTTTTTTTTTAAATGACTTGTTTAATCCTGGGTGCCCTGACTTAGAAATTTTAAAATCCATCAAAATCAAAAGTTCATTTTCTCTCAGAATAGCAGTGACACGATTTGCTGAGAAAAAATAGTTGGGGGTGGGGTGTTCAAATTTCCTTCTACAGTCTTTCAGAGGAAAAGAAAAATTGATTCTTTCAGACTTACAAATCAAAATAAACATTTACTTTTGGAACTAAATATTTAACAGTAAAAAAGTATCTCACCTTAAGCAATTTAAAATGAATTCCGTATCTGCCCTGAAGTCTCTTATTCCTTTCAAATAAAATGCAGTTTTTGAAAATAAACCCCACCATTTATTTCTTCAGGAATAAAACAGTCCGTGAGGCAATTAAATTAGGACATTCACATATTTTGTAACAGGGTGGAAAAAGTACAAAACTTTTGGGATTTGTACATAGAGTTTTTTTTTTTAAAGCTTAGGAATGAGAAGTTAAACCTGTATCTTTAAGATATTGAATTATGAGGCCAAGAAATTTAAAAATTTCTTAAAAAAACCTTAAAATGTTGTGCAAAAGAGACTCATTGAGTGATGTCTCCCAACCAATACGCCCTCAACATGCCAAGCTACAAGAGAAGTAACCATTTGGGGTACACAAGCACATAAAAAAAAAAAAAAGTCCCCAAGTCGATAAGCAATATCAATTAATCAATAAAGTTAAACAACCATGAAATGGAATTTGCATATTTTGCACGCAATCCATACGCGCTCCGGCATCACGCCTTTCCTTAAGAACAATGCTCAGTGGCGGGGTACCTCTGGCTGCGGGAAAACAGAAGTAGTTTTATTTGGGGCGGACAAAAGGGGAAAGAGGCTCAGGGAGGACTCACAGAAGGAGCCTCGCTCTCCCCTGCCTGACAGGAGTCAGCAGCACTGACCAAGCCCGGGGTTTGGCCGGCCGGGGCCCCCTTTTCTCGGGGTACCAGTGCTCTGGGTGGGGAAGGTGGGGGGGATGGAGGGGGTGGAGTAGAGAGTCAGAAGGTGGAGCACCCCTGCCGGCCCATGCCAGCCGGCCAGCAGGCAGGACGTCCCTGCTGCACCTACCCCGGCATCCTGCCCCCGGCCCACCCACCACAAAGGGCAGCGGGGAGGTGGTGGGGAGAGGAGAGAACAAATGAGAAGAGGAAAAAGCGAGCCCCTCTGCAAACCGGCCACCCCGGCGGCCGGCGGGGGGCGGGGGCATTAGCATCCCCACTTCCCGGCTGAAGAGCCCGAGGAGGCGAGGTGCAGCCGCAGGAAGCGGCCCGTCCCTGCGGACCGGGCACCTCCGCTTGGAAATTCCAAGTTTCCCACTAACACCCCCCTCCACTACCCACCCCATAACACACACACACGCCCCAACACACACACACACCCCAACAAAA
>PVJN01011383.1:0-54249 GCA_004026805.1 Lasiurus borealis
GTAACACCCCCTTGGAAGATGTCCAATCAAAACACATAAAGAACTCAATAGAGGAAAAAGAGCACAGAGACGCACAGTGTTCAATGTGATTGTTTTTTATCAGGAGTTGGCTAATAGTAACACTCAGATTCCAATTCCAGTTCCAACGAAATGCATGTGTTCTTCGGGAGAGCTATGATAATACTGCTCCCTTCTCCTTTGGAAGCCAAACAGTTTCCCAGATAGTTTCCCAGATAGGGCTTCCAGTGATTAGGACTATGGCTCCTTCTCTGGATTATTGTATAATAATGATATTTACATAGAGTAATTACGAGACCAAAAGAGATGCTGCAAGGGAAAATTTAAAAATAAACTGTGAAATGCTAAACAAGTACAGCTATTGTTATTAGTCAGCTGCTTCACTTTTCTTGGTACTAATAAATAACTTAATCCTCTGGCCTTTCACTATACTTTAATTAATCAATTTTTGAAAGTTTATTCATTCAACAAACATTTATTTAATGCACCTATTATGTGTCAGATTCTGTTCTAGGTACTTTGGTCACATTGATGCATGAGACAACTACAGTTCATGTTTTCCAAAAAACTTATATAGTCTAGCAGGAAGAAGGACAAACACGCAGACAAAATAGTATGGTCAGTGTCACAACTGGGGAAGTATATAAAAAGCTATAGGATGCCGGAACCAGTTTGGCTCAGTGGATAGAGCGTCGGCCTGTGGACTGAAGGGTCCCAGGTTCAATTCTGGTCAAGGGCATGTACCTTGGTTGTGGGCACATTTCCAATGTAGGGCATGCAAGAGGCAGCTGATCGATGTCTCTCTCTCATTGATGTTTCTAACTTTCTATCCCTCTCCCTTCCTCTCTGTATAAAATCAATAAAATATATTAAAAAAAAAAGCTATCAGGGCCCTAATTGGTTTGGCTCAGTGGTTAGAGTGTCAGCCTGAAGACTCAAGGGTCCCAAATTCGATTCTGGTCAAGGACATACACCTTAGTTGTAGGCACATCCCCAGTAGGGAGTGTGCAAGAGGCAACTAATCGATGTTTCTCTCTCATCAATGTTTCTAACTCTCTCTATCCCTCTCCTTTTCTCTCTGTAAAAGAAATCAATAAAATATATTTTTTAAAAAGCTATAGGAACACAGAAGAGGGATGTCTGACTAAGGCTTTGAGGGTCAAAAAAAGTTTTCCTAAAGATATGATATCTAAGGGGAGAGCTAAAGAATTAATAGCAATTAATCAAAGAAGAGATAAGAAGTGAAACAGAAATAGGACATGGTATCTGTAAGATAAGGAAGTGAGAGTTAGTATGACATATTCAAAGATTCTAAAAGAATTCAGATCTCTTGGAGCATAAATGAGAAAAATAAAGAAGAGAAATAGACAGAAACCAGTTAATGAAAGGCCTTTAAGCAATTAAAGAATTAGAACTTTATCAGGAGAGAAAAGTGGAGAGCTACAAAAAGATTTTGAACAAAGAAATGATGGTTAGATTTTTATTTTTCAGTAACTATAAAGTGGACAGAGTGGGTGAAAGGTGAGTGAAGAATACTGTTTATCTTGATTACTGAGCTTTGGCACTTCATTAAATTTTGTGCTCAAGATGAATGCCTCACTCAGCTCACCTTGTCTCACTTGGTAGAACTGATGAAACTTGAATTGATTCAATATGTGAAGTGAGGGTTCTGACTTTGAGCAGCGGGGTAGAGAGTGGGGTTATTAACTAAGATAATAATGAGGGAGAACAGGTTTGGGGCAATACCAATGAGTTTAGTTTTGAATGTGTTACATTTTAGATCTTGGAACATATGTAGTGTTCCTAGCAGTTATGTATTTGTAAGTACAGGTTTAGAGCTCAGAATAAATGTTGGGTTATAGAGAAATATCTGGAGCTATGAAAATAGTGAAAATAACTAAGAGATAATAAGAATAAGGCAAAAAGAAGGCTAAAATAAAACCCCGAGGAAAACCAGCATTTAAAAGATAGGCAAAGAGGAAAGGCTCACAAATCAGACAAAAGGAATGGCCTAAGTGGCAGCAGTGCTTTTGGATACCCAGGAGATTTTAAGGAGAAAGGAAATCATTCTGTGACAAATGTCACTGAGTGAGAAATTGAGTGAAGGTAAAGAATGTCCATTAAATATAGCAATAAGAAGATCATTGATTTGATGATGTCAATGGAGATTTAAAATTAATTGGAAAAGATTAGGAAGTGAATAAGAAGTAGGAAAAGGAGGTCTGGCTGGCATGGATCAGTGGTTGAGCATTGACCTATGAACCAGGAAGTTAGGGTTCAATTCCTAGCCAGGGCTCAGGCTGGATCCCCAGTGTGGAGCATGAAGGAGGCAGCTGATCAATGATTTTCTCTCATCATTGATGTTTCTATCTCTCTTTCCCTCTCCATTCCTCTCTGAAATATATATATTATGTATGATACACACACACACACACACACACGCACACACACAATTTTAAGTAGGAAAGGGAAATTAGTATTTATAGCTGAAAGGTGACATGGAGTCAAGAGAGGGTATGAAGCATGCTTGAATATTATTGGGAAGACTCCATTAGAGAAAGAGGTTGAAGATAATAAAATCAGTCTGAAAGCACACATGACAGAATTACCTTTGTACAGGAGGAAGAACATTACTTTCATGTAACTTGAGGAAGGAGAAGATGAGTGTGGATACAGGAATTAATAGGTTTGATGGCAGGAAGATGGGGGAATTTCCATTTTCAAGACATAAAGGGCAACACTGTCTACAAAAGGGATATGATGGAAAGGGGTTCTATAATAAATCTGACATGTCCCGAGACTGAACATAACCTCCCAGAATTACCTGGTCATAAATTCCTAACTGGCCAGGCATATAACTGCTTTAGTAAAAATGTTTACTTTGCCCTCCACAAGCCCTGTCCACAGTTTTTGTGCATCTAGGTTAATACAACTTTGAAATGCCTCTTTCCCAGACCCCTCAAAGGTGTAAACACCCTCAGAGGAGCACATAATCTTACTAACTATCTTGTAATCCAATCCCCGCCTTGCTTTCTAAATCGCTATCCTTATACTCATAGCTTGATAGTCATTTACAATCTTTATGTAAGATTCTTTATGTCCCCTTCTTAATTCCAAATGTATATAAGAAACCACATGACTGTCATTCTCCGAAGCATTGGAAATCTTGCTTCCTGGCATTGTCATCAGTTATACCATTCCCTACAGATTTGGACATTTCTTACATACAGGAGGAGAAGATACTAAAAACTCAAGGTCCCTACTCATCTTCTTTAGAAGTGGCCTTGAAGTTTAAATGAGACCTTTTTGAGTTGATTACCTGGCCTTCTTTTCATCATTCCAAATGTCACCATTGAGATCGGAATTCCTGAGATTCCCAGCCTCTTTCTAGGATCATTCTCAGCCTAAGGGGCAGTTCATTCCCTATCCAAAATCTTCCTCTTGTCTAGATAACCTCTTTATTTGCCCATTTGTCTCCCAGAATTAGCATTCTTTTCCTGAAGCATTTTTTTTTCTATCAACAATAAGAAGGTTATAGTTGGTAAAGAGTGCTATTTGGAGGAGCATGGGGGAAATGGAGGATGAATAAAGAAAAATTGGTCACGTGAATCTGATAGAGAGGAATGGAGAAGTCAAAAAGTTAAGGTCAGTAAAATAAGGTGATTTAGACATTCTCATGTGTAAGGATATTGGAAAATTCTACTGAGAAGGAGTAGGAAAATCCCTTGAGGAGGAAAGTACATCTAAGCTGCAGTCTCCCCATTGATTTTAGCTAAATTTAATAAACTTGAATCAAAAGCACTTTATAATTACAAAGTATTATCAGCTCATTGCTAGTCATTTTCTTACTTTTCCTTATACATTGAAAGTATAAGGAAAAGTAAGAAAATAAAATGTGTCTACTATTAGCTGAGGAGATGTGCTTGAAGACTAAAAATGTAGATTAAGGGGAAAGAATAAGCTTAAGAACAGAAATAGTACAGAAGATAATTTTTTGTAGGAATGATGAATAGTGGTTAGAGCATTACTCTCTGTAATGAAACATAAAGTGGGAAATGGTAAGCTGAGGTAAGCTACATTGTGGACAGAGGCCATGTCTTTTTTTTTTTTTTTTTTTTTTTACTTTTTCCTAGTAGTATCTAGTAGCACAAGGTTTAATGCAAGAATGAGTGAATGAGAAGCTTTCTGATGTTTAAGAGTATAGATTATTGAATCAGACAGGCCTCAGGTCTAAACTGCAGTTTCTAGCAACTTCTAGCTTTGTAACCTTGTACCTGGTGCTTAATTTCTTCAATCTTCTATTTCTTCATGTGTAAAGTGGAGAAAGTAGTACATATTTTTTCAGGTTATATCAGTTCATGTATGTAAAATGCTTAACACTTTACATATAGGAATAAACCTTTAATAGATAGTTAGCAATAATAATAACCATCAAGACAATAATTAATTTGGAATGATATTCTTGACAGGGACTTGGGTTTATTAGGTAGGCCTTGAAAAGAAAGTTTTAATTTGGCATCAGATAAGGGAAGAATAGACCAGGGACTGAGGAACTAGATGATGGCCATTTTAATAACCCAGGGTAGATGCTGTGAGGTCAAATGAGAGTTGTAGTAATGGCAGTGGAAAAGAGGCGGCCGACTGAAGCAATGAAAGCTGGTAACAAATCATGATTTTGTGGAGATGGAGAAAGAAGAGTGAGAACTCAAAGATTATCTCCATTTCTGTGATTACAGAAAAGTCTCAACAGTGATCTCTTTTAACAATTGACCATTTAATTCTTTGTATAAATTTTATAACCCTCAAGTCAGGAAGTGTTAAGTGAGGTTCCTCCCTTGATGAGAAGATCTGCTAGTCACTCCTACACATCAGCAGTCTGTCCTTAGCCTTGGGTACTGCATGTGCTGAATGAGAAGCTAAGAACCTTGTTTGTGTATCAACTGCAGTTGTGTTTGCAATGGGAAGCAAAATGTACAAAAAAACACCTCCAGAAGGAAACATAGTGACTCAAGTTATCAAATGTATCTGGGTAAGTCCATGAATTATTTACCTGCCTTTTTCCATCAAAGACAAAGCGATGCTATGCTGAGTGTAGAGACCTTCAAACATAGACATACATTTTTCTCAATGACCTCTGTTCTACATCTGTGCCTTTTGGAAAACTGAGTAACCTCAGTTTTCCTCTGTGCCCCTTCTTAACTACTAAGTAAAAAAAAAAAAGGTAACCATTTTTTAATTTGGAAAGAAATCTTCTGAAATGTAGTTATAAGTGTCCATCAGTAGATGAGTGGATAAAAGAGCAATGGTACATTTACAAAATGTAATACTTCTCAGCCGTAAAAAAGAAGAAAATGTTACCCTTTGTGACAGTATGGATGGACCTGGAGAACGTTGTGCTAAGTGAAATAGCAATCAGAGCAGGATGATAGCTGTTGGCAGTAGGGGAGAATGGGGGTGGGGTGGAGAGTTTCAGCAAAAAAAGAGAAATTGAGAGAAAGAACTTATTGACAAGAACAACAGTGTGGTGGCTGTGGGGTGGTGGTGAAAAAGGTATAGGGAGAATAAATGATGATGGAAGTTAAATTTTTAAAAGACATAAGAATAAATAAAATTATATCTGAAATATTTTGAAACTCAATGTCTGATTAAATCAAGGCATTGAAATAAGTCACTTGAAGTATGTCTGTTTCAGAGAAGGAATGATGAACTGAAAAAGGTAGGGGATGGTTTCTTTTTGTCTCTCCTCTGAGGTCTATGTTCTGCCCTAGTTTGCTATTTCCAACCGTTTCAAGAACCGTTCTGGGGACATTCCCAAGCGACAGCACTGGCTGGACTGGGCAGCTGAGAAATACCCAGTAAGTTGGAGTTTCAGAAATAGTTTATAAACATCTCCGTAACATCTCTCCCAATATCCAAACTAATTCCCTTCTGCAGCATTTAACCTTTTCTCTTACTGTTCTGGGTTACCTCTACTCCAAGCATGAAAATCAAGTCTATCAAATTAGCCTGTTCCTTCTTTCCCTTGTGCTGCAGAAGCCGCTCATTATGGATGTGAAGGCACTGACCAGGATACTATTCCTCTATATCCCATTGCCCATGTTCTGGGCTCTTTTGGAACAGCAGGTATGAATGCTCCTTTTGAAAACCACCCCTCTTCCAGCCCCTACTCTCTCACAGAAAAGGGATTTCTCCTAATGGCATCCGTCTGCCCTAGGGTTCACGATGGACCTTGCAAGCCACCAGGATGAACAGGAATTTGGTGAGTTGAAGAGATTTTCCAAAGAGATGTTATTTTCTTTATAATTCATATTTGGGAAAAATCAATTTCTTTGTGTTTTTGCCTGAATATAAACTTAAGGTCCTAAGACAGATGCCTTTAGCATGCAAACTTTGAGTAGGCAAAATAAAGAAATCTAGTCTAGAAATAAAAATCAGAATCTTACCTTTAGAAATCAGAACAGATGGCTGGAAAAGGTTTAACTGTGTACAAGGAAGTATGGAGAGGTTAGCAAAGGGATATAGACCTGGGATAGTGATGGCTTTCTTCTAAGATTACCCCGCACAGCAGAGGCAGTTTTATGGTGCTAGTACACAATTGGCCTCATTGCAGTCAAGATTCACAGCAGGGGACCTGCATATGGAATATTTTGTACATGGATATGGAAAAATTGGGAAAGTTGTAAGCATTTTATCTCTTTTTCCAACCTCCATTATTTGGCAAACTCACATGAAGTTCCATCTCTGCTCTCAATTATTCCACTTTCTAGATTATTGTCTTATTTTTCTGCCATCACAGTTTTAGAGAGGGGAGGGTCTTATTAGCCAGCCTCTTTGCAGCCTGTCAAATATAATTTTACCTTTTTCCTTCCTCTGGTTGTCCAGGATTTACCATGATTGCCCTCCTGTTGACCCCCTGGAGAACTCTGTGTATCAGTGGGAATCTTTACCCTCAACCAGATAGCTTGTCCTTCATATAATTACTACCTACAACTGCAGTTACTGAGATGAATAAAAACACACTGACTATTCTCCCCTAGGTTAAGGAAAGTATAGTACATAGAATGTACTAGCAAATAACCTGAAGCAAATAACTCTGTTCAGCCCACATATCCTTACACGCATGATAGTGGCTGAACCAAAGACCTGGTGAATTTTAACTTACTAGTATGTTTATTGCCTGTTAATTACCAAGATTGTTGATTTAGGTTTTTCTTGTCTTTGGCCACCTCTAAATTTAATTTATTATTATAATGTTTCAGGGTTTTATTGTGCTTCAGCCGGACCAGATGCAGGTAGGAAACTTCTTTGTAGTCATGGGAACTTATTTCTTCCCTCATTTATACCTCTACCTGTAGTATTAGGATTGCCAACCATAATTTGATATTATTTTTCCTTGTATTGCTGAAGAGTATAATGGATAGGGATGAAAATATTCTCCTTAAGCTCCACACTTCTCTTTTACATCTTCTGTTAAGTAAGTAGCTCCTGCTCAACTCCAGGGAGAGTAAGTTTTGAGCTCACAGGAAAAGTATAAGCATGGGACTTTTTTTCTCTGGCACAGTATAATGGAAATGTTGTCAAAGAAAGTAGAAGGCTTTGTTGTATGAGCAACAAAGTCAGAATCTCTGTTCTTTGGTAACTCTTAGTTCTTTTTTTTAACCCTTTGCTCAATAATCCCCAATTCTTCTTTCTGTTTCTCCTGGCCATGACATTTTCCTTTGGGCTGTGGAAATGGAGAAGACAAGTGAAAATGGGAGCCCTGATTGATTGAGAGAAAAACAGGTTCAGAATGAAACTGGTTCCTTGAGATATCTGGAAACTAAGGTGCTATGCAAGGGAAATAGGTATAGAGTGACTAAGAGATATGGAATCATTTTGTACTTTGTCTGAGAAAAGTGTCTTTGGATATGAGAAAGGATGTGCAAAAGCAAGTAAGAGCACATACTCACACTTATGATAAAATACTTGTAACTAATCTTTTTTACCATGGTATTACAGGTACTAAATCCCCTCCTGGTTCTTATCTTCATCCCATTGTTTGACCTTGTCATTTATCCTCTGGTCTCCAAGTGTGGAATTAACTTCTCGTAAGTGCTCATTATGCCTGTATTCCTCCAGACTGACTCAATTTTTGCCCCATTTGTGAAAGATTCAATGTCAATAGTTTTCTACTTAGTGATGAGTGGTTTGGGTTTATAGTTTTTTCCTGGTTTTATTTGCCCACATTAGACTATATACCATTAACACCAGAGGATGGGAATTAGAACAAAGTAATTCTTATTGTAGGGAGTCTAAGCCATTACTGCCGACTGAACTGTGCAATATTGAAGGAGTAGGTCTAAATTTCATGGAAACTCAAGAGAATATGAGAGTGTCTCCTAAACCAACGTTTTGCTTTGTTCTTGAATGTTGCCTCTTCAAAGAAGTCTAAAGCCTTTGATGATAATGAATCCCTTTAAATCTCCCATTGTCCCTATAAAACAGTGGCTCTCAACCTTTCTAATGCCACAACCCTTTAATACAGTTTCTCAGGTTGTGGTGACCCCCAACCATAAAATTATTTTCATTGCTACTTCATAATTGTAATTATGGCTCTACAGCAGAGGTTCTCAACCTGTGGGTCACAACCCACAAGTTGAGAACTGCTAGCAGGGTCACCTAAGACCATCGGAAAACAGATATTTACTTTACAATTCATTAACAGTAGCAAAACTACAGTTATGAAGTAGCAACGAAAATAATTTTATGGTTGGGGGTCACCACAACATGAGGAACTATATTAAAGGGTGGTGGCATTAGAAAGGTTGAGAGGAGGAGAACCAAGATGGTGGCACAGGTGAACACCGAAACTGCTGCCTTCCACAACAATTTCAATATTACAACTAAAATACAGAACGAACACCATCCAGATCCTCAGGAAAGCTGGCTGAGTGAAAATTCTATAACTAGAAGTAAAGAGAGAGACTCACAAAGACTCAGAGGAGCTGTAAAAAGCTGAGGTACAGAGACACGCTTGTGGAGAGGACTGAAGGAGGAGGGTCTGACTGGCTTCTTCTAGCGGGAGGGAGATGGAAAATCCCAACTGTACTGAACCCCAGCTCCAGGAGAGAATCATATGGGGGAAACTGGACTGTTATGAAAAGGAAGGAGTGCATGGAAACTTAGGGGAGCTGCTAAAGACAGAGACTGGAGGTGCGTGAAAGTGGTGTGAAAGTGCACACACAGAGCGCTGACTACTGAGTGTGCCACTGGCTTCCTCTAGCAGGAGGAAAACAGAACCTCACAACACCACTGAAATATAGGTCTAACTGCACTGAACCCCAGTTTTGGGCAAGATCCTGGGGACCCAGACTCATACGGGTCCCTAGAGTACACGGAAACTCAGGGGAACCGAAAGGCAGAGGTCCGGAAGCTCACTTCTGTGCATGCGCGTGGATCCGCAAAAAAAACAGCCGTTTGGAGGCAAGTGAGCACGCACAGACACAGCTGATCCTCACAACCAATTGGCTTGGAGGTCAATTTTCCCCAGTGATAACAAGAACAATCAAGAATTAACTATAACAAGACTGTACACACAGTTCACAAGTGGTGCACCAAGAGTGTCTACCTCAGGTAACCAGGGAGACAGAGCTACTGGGCCACATAGGACATCTAGCATACAAAGCTACTCTACCAACTCAGGGGAGCAGCGAAATGTGCAGAGACAAAAGAACAGATTACAAATGAAAGAAATGGAGGAAAACAAATGACTAGACATAGATTTCAAAACCACAGTTATAAGTTTTTTTAAGAATTTCCTACAAAAAATGGATAAATTTAGTGAGACCCAAGAGGAGGTGAAAAAGGACTAACTAGAAATTAAACATACACTGACTGAAATAAAAAAATATTATACAGAAACCTAACAGCAGACTAGAGAAATGCAAGAATCAAGTCAAAGATTTGAAATACAAAGAAGCAGAAAACACTCAACTGGAAAAGCAAAAAGAAAAAAGAATAAAAAAAAAAAGTGAAAATAGTGTTTGGAGCCTCTGGGACAACTTCAAGAGTACCAACCTCAGAATTTTGGGCTGCCAGAAGAAGAGACAGAGCAAGATACTGAAAATCTATTTGAAGAAATAATGACTGAAAACTTCCCCCACCTGGTAAAAGAAAAAGACTTACAAATCCAGGAAGCACACAGAACCTCAAACAAATGGAATCCTAAGAGGACCACACCAAGACACATCATAATTAAAATGCCAAGAGCAAAAGACAAAGAGAGAATATTAAAAGCAGCAAGAGAAAAAACAGTTAATTACCTACAAAGGAGCACCCACACAATTGTCAGCTGATTTCTCAACAGAAACTATGCAGGACATATGGGAGTGGCAAGAAATATTCAAAGCGATGAAGAGCAAGAACCTACAACCAAGATTACTCTACCCAGCAAAGCTATCATTCAGAATTGAAGGGCAGATAAAGAGCTTCACAGATAAGACAAAACTAAAGAAGTTCATCAATATCAAACCAGTATTATTTGAAATGCTGAAAGGTATTCTTTAAGAAGAGGCGGAAGAAGAAAATAGTAAAGGTAAAAATTATGAACAAATACATATCTATCAACAAGTGAATTGAAAATCAAGTGAATTGAAAATCTGATGAATAGAATAAACTGGTGAATATAATAGAATTAGGGGCATAGAAAGGGAATGGACTGACAATTCTCAGGGGGAAAGGTGAGTGGGGGTGCAGGGAGAAACTGGACAAAGATCATACACCTATCAATGAGGACAATGGGGGGAGGTAAGGACAGAGGGTAGGGTAGGAGCCAGGTGGAGGGAAATATGGGAGGAAAAAAGAGGAACAATTGTAATAATCTGAACAATAAAGATTTATTTAAAAAAAAAGAAAGGTTGAAAACAACTTATGAAACAAGTAAGGGGACCTGTAAGAATAGGGATAGAATGGTCCCTATTTACTGCTTTCTCCTAAGTGTTTGTTATTTGTTGTTCATTTTGACAGAGTAGTGTTTTAAGCCTCTTCTAATTCCCAATTTAATAGCAATTTCCATTTAATGACCACTTTACCATATTCAAATGGCCTTTTATCTTTTACTCATTCATTGAAGTGGGTTCAGCACCAAGCCATGCAAATGTAAAAGCACAAATCTTGCCCTTATGTTTCTTGCCCTCAGATATTTACTATTTAATAAGAAGGTGGAATGTGTGCCATATAATTATTACATGAGGTAAAATATGTTAGGTGCTCTTAAAATGGAGCAAAGTGCCAAGGAAGTGTTAGAGATGTCTTCTGCTAGGGTCACAGAAAACTTCTGAACAAAAGGAGAATGAAGTAATAATATATAGTGCCTCACATATGGTGAATGTTCAGTTAATCTGACTGCATACTATTATTTTTGTTATTATTACATGATGGATAGAAAAAAACATAAACAAAGGTAAATGTGGGGAATGTGGCATATTACAAAGAACCATTCAGTGTGACTCAAGTAGAGGGAGAAGAAAAGATGTGTGAAGGGAAGTTCTAGGAAATACTTTGGAAAGTAATTGTGGTCAAATCAGGAAAGGGGTGTTGGATTTTATTTTTTGAACTCTAAAGTTTAGATAAAAGTATCTCTCCCTCTCCTCTGCAGATCGCTTAGGAAAATGGCTGTTGGTATGATCCTAGCATGCCTGGCATTTGGAGTTGTGGCAGTTGTAGAGACAAAAATTAATGTGAGTTCAATAAATCTTAAGCTCCATAAATACAGAACCTTATCTATCTTGTTCACTTTTCTGATTCCCCAGGACCTAGCATAGTATCTGCTTGAAAGAAGGTGCATAACTCATCCTATATAATAAAAGCCTAGGTGGCATCATGTCCTCATGCGATGTCATCACAAAATGGCCACCACAAGATGGCTGCATGCACAGTGGAGGCCGGGCCTGGTGGCTTCTCCACAGGATGAGGCCTGGGGGTCCTACAGCTCTGTGCAGTATAGAGGAGGCCAGTCCCGGCATCTCCGCCACCTCACACAGAGGAGGCAGGTCTTGGCTGAGGAGGCGGGTCTCAGCAGGGGAGGGCAGTTGGGGATGATCAGACCAGCAGGGGAGCAGTTAGGCATCAATCAGGCCAGCAGGGAAGTGGTTAGGGGTAATCAGGCAGGCAGGTGAGCAGGTAAGAGCCAGTGGTCCTGGATTGTGAGAGGGATGTCTGAGTGCTGGTTTAGGCCGGATTCTGCAGCAATCGGGCCTAACCCAGCAGTCAAACATCCCCCAAGGGGTCCAGATTGGAGAGGGTGCAGGCCGAGTTGAGGTACAGCTCTCCCCCAACCTATACATGAAGTTTGTGCACCGGACCTTTAGTATTTGTGATAAATGAGTAGGTACAGAGGTACCTGTGCTTGCTGCATTGAGCTGGTGTTTTCCCCCTCCAGACTGAGCAATGAAAAGGAGGCTCAGCTCCCACCTGAGTGATTCAGAATACATATATTGTCAAGGAATTTCCAAACACTTATATTTAGGTATCCAACCATCTCTTTGGAAACACTAGCTTATATGGTACCTTACCAGATACTTAACACAAATACCCTTTGGCAGATTGAACGGCCACTATTGGGAAATTATATATGAGGCCACAGCTGAGTCAAAAAGTATGAAGTTTGTTACCTGATATCTGTGCTTGCTGCATTGAGCTGGTGTTTCCCCCTCCAGACTGACTTCAGAGTTTCCTAAGCCAAATGGTCTTTAGTGGGAGAAAACTATCCTGACTTAGTTGGACCCATGAGGCTGTCAGAGATAGGACTGAGATATCTGTTCTCTTTGTATTCACAGGGTTGGTTGTTAGTGATTCTGACATGTGTTTTCTGTCCTAAGGAAATGGCTCCACCCCAGCCAGGTCCCCAAGAGATTTTCCTACAAGTCTTGAATCTGGCAGATGATGAGGTGAAGGTGACAGTGGTAGGAGATGACAATAATTCTTTGTTGCCAGAGTCCATCAAATCTTTTCAGGTGAGGTTTGGACTTGAAAGAATTAGAAACACATTCTGATTATCCACCAAAGCACAGCATAATATAGTGATTAACTATATTATGCATTTGTGGAGCTTGCATTTGTAGAGTCAAAATGCCCCCATCCAATTCCAATTCCGTCACTCCCTAGTTATAAGACCCTGAATAAGTTATTGTATCTCTAAACTTCAGTTTAAGCATCTATAAAACAGCAACTATTTTAAAATCAGAAGTTATTGTAATCTTAAGTATTATAATATGTAAATCCTATGATGAATATCCTAACTCATGAATATTTATGCATCCCTTTAATTACTCCTATAGTATATTCCTAAAAATGGAATTACTAGCTTAACAGATAATGTTGAGGTCCCACATGGGAAGCTATGAGGTTATGATGTCCAAAATGGGGTAGAAGGTGAGTGTGACAGGTTTCTCTTTCTACAGAAAATGCCACACTATTCCAAACTTCACCTGAAGACAAAAAGCCAGGATTTTCACTTCCACCTGGAATATCACAATTTGTCTGTCTACACTGAGCATTCTGTGGAGGAGAAGAAATGGTACAGTCTGATCATTCGAGAAGATGGGGAAAGTATTTCCAGTATGATGGTAAGTTGAGGAATGGTCTTGGTTCCAAATCATTATATTAGAGTGTGATGACTGGCTCATCAATAGCTTACCAAGGATATGCCTAATGATAAAATGTTCTGATTATTGGTTCTCTGTTGTCGGACGTAACTAATTTTTACTTTCTTCTATTTAAGGTGAAGGATGCTGAAAACATAACAACCAATGGGATGACAGCTGTGAGGTTTGGATGTCAAGGAAACCCCAAGCCACTCTGTTCTCATGAATCTTGGGCCTTTTCTGTTCTGAGGGGCTTTGGATAATGAGTCCTAACATTCTAATTGTCTTGTGCAGGGATTCTCTCCTTGGATGTCAGGAGCATGGGTGTCAGAAGGCATTTTCCAGGATACAGAGCAGATAGGCTTGCTTTCCCATGTGGCATTCAAAGATGACCGTGTATCTGTGAATGTCTCCTGTGCTCTGATGCATACATTTCCTATACTGAATTTAATCCACTGATCTTGTTCTCAGGAAAATAACTCAGTACTTTCCTCTTTTGATGATCAGAGAGAAATTTAGATATAGGCAAATAATGCTTCATTGTTGGTAATTGAGCAACTCTTTTTAAGGTATAGTTTTTATTTTAAACTTATAGAGGCATCTTGGTGTAATTAAAAGTGATACATTTGGAGTAAAAAAGACTTGGTTGTGAATTCAGAAAAATCTGAAGGTCTTGTCAGACAGCCTGGGACATTTATAGAGATGGGACACTGAAGAGGTCATCTGCTGCATGTGGCAGGAATCTGACATGAAATGGACAGATGCACATGCCTATGGCCATCAAGATTAGGTCGTTGCTGTTAAGAGTTGATAGGACTTTCCTGGGTTGGAGAGCCACAGGAACTTTCAGAAGGGATGGAAAGGGAAAATTTCTAGATTAGTGCAGGATTATTTAAAAAGTCCAGGAGTCAATATTAAGGATTCTAGAGAGAATTTATCTTTTTATCCCATGGGACAAAGACAAACCCACAAGCTATCAAAATAGAAATGTATCTAAAACCCATACTTACAGGCCTAGATTCAGATGACTAAAAATATAATTCTAGAAGAGTCCAGGATTGTCTGCAAACTCCAAAACAATGATGACCTATTATGGGCTGGGAGTCTGAGTTTGCATAAGTCAAATCATTTATAAGAAGACAAAGAATCAGGTTTTTTCTTTTTCTCTATTGATTAAAGGTATTACATATGTGTCCTTATCCCTGCATTGCTGCCACTCCCCACTCCCCTGGTGTCTGTGTCCATTGATTATGCTTATATGCATGCATACAAGTTCTTTGGTTGATCTCTCCCCCTTACCCACACCCTCCCCTATCTTCCTTCTGAGGTTTAAGAATACTGGTATATATTTATATGTACATAATCATTTTTCTTAATGGAGTATCAGTTGGTGAATCCCACCATTATAAGAGGGAAAGATATTGGATACCGCTAAACTGGATTAGTGAGGAAACTCAGACTGCCATGGGTGATCATGATAGTGTTCATGCAGCTAGAGATCAGGTGAAGGTATGGCAGCTAGAAAGCTATTCCCTTAGGAATGAGAACATTAGGGACAGCTAAGACTACTGATAATGTTTACATTTGAATTGATTCATTTATTCAGTTAACAATACACATGATGTATCCTTTATGTACCAGGCACTATTCTAGGCACTGGGGTATAATGGCAAACAAAAGAAAAGTCCCCTGCCCTTTTATCATGTGTTGTTGCTTGGGAAGGTTTGTCTGATCTGTAACCATGTCTCTACCCTTAGGTTCCTTAACACTTTGCATAAAGAGGTCAACATCAACCTGGGTACAGATATCTCACTTAATGTTGGTGAAGACTATGGTGTGTCTGCTTACAGAACTGTACAGATGGGAGAGTAAGTACATTCATTACCCTTGGGGCATTTTAATTTTATCAATAAATTTTAAAATGCTTTCTTGGCATGTAGGTGGTGGTATATCAAGATAGTAGGTATATCTTGGCTAATCTTGAGTATACACAGCTCTTTTTTGACTCTTGTCTCCTTCCCTTAGTCTCACCTTTCTCTACACAGATATATTGAAATCATGATTGCCATGAAGACCATACTATAGAGTTAATAAGGGAAGGTTTGCAAAGTTTATTATGGACTCTCGCTTCTATCCTTTGGTATTGTCTACTGTCACATCACTACTTTGGGCTTATTCTTTTGGGTTCACTGTTTTATGCTGATAAAAATTAATAAGACTTAAGAGCCTAGTGTCCACAATAGAAGATGATTTGTGCCTTCTTTATTCAGGTTTAAGTTAAAAAGGATACCAGACAGACAATAAGGTGCTGAGACCAGGGGTAGAAAAATCTAGCATGAAAATAACTTACTCTTTGAGAATTCTCTTTTTAGGAGAAATGGGTGGTTTCGCTGCTTGATTCACCATCAATAAAGAAATGAGATCATTCTTTCCTGTGATAATGGGGGTGCTTTTCTAAGCTGTGATTTTTATTCTCATCTAAACACCTCCTGTTCCAGTTACCCTGCGGTGCATTGTAAAACAGAAGATGATGACTTTTTGCTGAATTTGGGTCTACTAAACTTCGGTGCAGCTTATCTGTTTGTTATTACTAATGTAAGTAGCTCATGGCCACCCCTGTGGAGCTCTATCTATGTCTGTGTCTATCCTGGAATCCAAAGAAGATTTTGTAGCAAGATAGGATCACATATTTATTTCTAATGTAAAATGATAGATTCTAGTGACTTTATGACTAAAGTCTTCATATAGGACATAAAAAGAGCTATCATTGGCTGCAGGCACAGGTCTGGGAAAATGGAAGAACTAATTTATCTTGAGTCATTGCTATGAGGTGACATGGTTTCCTTCATTCTCTAAGAAAACAAAGATTACTTGTCATTTTGACATATAATAACAAAATATTTTGCCATTTAAGGACTATATTAATGTCGGTATCCAAAGTCAGACAAGTAAGTGCAGTGTTACCAAAAGAAATTTCAAAAAACCCCTGGAACTGTAGAGATTGCTCAATCTCTTGAAGATAGCAAAAGGGGATGAAAATATAAAGATGGGATAGATATAAGATCATAGAATGCCGTAGGTAAGGAATATTTACTTGAGAATACTGACAAATCAATTTCTTCTTTCCCTTGCTAAGAGTACCCATCAGGGTCCCCACGCTTGGAAGACAGAAGACATTCCAGCCAACACAATATCCATTGCATGGCAGCTACCACAATATGTGCTGGTGACAGCTGGGGAGGTCATGTTCTCTGTCACAGGACTTGAATTTTCTTATTCTCAGGTAGGTTTTTGCAAGTGGGAAATGGAGGTGGAGACAGGGCTTAGAAGATGGTGCATTATTTTCCTGTCACTACCTTAAATAAGTACGTGACCTGGCCAAGACCTTCATATATTTTGGCGTTAGATTCCTTATACATGATCCTAAACGGAGTCATCTTGATTCCCAAGATCATGGAAGTGCAGTATAGTAGTCTTTAGTATTGATATCTAGGAAAAGATACTTAAAAATTAAGAATAAGGGCTGTGGAATCAAATTTTGACTGTACAACCCATTGTATAATCTTGAGCAAGGTAATAATCATTTATCTAGTGTTATTTTTTATGTATAAAATAAGAATATTAATAGAACTTATCTCTTAGAATTGTAATGAAGATTATATGAGTTAAAATATTTGATTTTAAGAGTTCCATTCTGTTATTACTATTAACATAATTAATACCCCTTGAATCAATGTGATAGCTGAACTTGGTGGGAAAAGTTGAATCTGGAAACTTGTTGAAAAAGTTTTCTGGATAGATGCATGGTAGTGTAGGGATTTTGTTTATTGACAAACAAACTTGTGTCCTCTCTAGGCTCCCTCTAGCATGAAATCTGTACTCCAGGCAGCCTGGTTGTTGACAATTGGAGTTGGCAATTTCATTGTGCTTACTGTGGCACAGTTCAGCGACCTGGTGCAGGTAAGGATCCAAGAGAAAGAGGAGCTTGTACCTATCTAAGTTTTCCCCTCCAAATTTCTTTTTTTCCTCCTCCTCCATCCATCCCTCTGTCTTCCACCTTCCCCATAATAGATGAGTTAGATGCACACAGACTTTGCTAGAAAAATAGGCATATGTAAATATCAGTAATATCCAGCATATACCCATGTGAGGAAAGGTCAGTGAGCCCAGTCTTCTTTTAGCAAACTTCTGTCTAAATGGCTAGCCTGGGTCAATCAGCCCCTCAGTTCTTGCCCTTTGAAGATTCCTGTAGTTTTAGGTTTCCGCATATATTTTTTTCTTATATATATTTCTTCCTGCAGTGGGTCGAATTCACTTTGTTTTCCTGTCTCCTGCTGCTGGTCTGCCTGATCTTCTCCATCATGGGCTACTACTATGTTCCTCTGAAGTCAGAGGATATTGAGGAGCCAGCAGCTAAGAAGATTCCCCATATTCAAGAGAACACAATAAACCTGGAGACCAAAAACACAAAGCTCTAATGACTCCTGGGACTCTGCCCACTTCCAGATTCCTGATTCTGGTCTTGGTCATCAATGAACTTCAAGCATTTTTTTTCTCTCATTTGGTTAGGGGAGTGAGGTGGCATCACATATGAGCTGGTCTCCTCCACTTTTCTCCCTTGATAGAGGCAGTTCTGCATTTTCTAGTCCATTAAAGAGCGAGACCCCTGAGACTCCATGTCTTCCCATCTATCAGTGAACTCAGTAAACCTTGTGTTGTGTTGGTAAAGCTAGCCTGATGGCCAAGAAAACACAAATGTATAATTCAGATTAGTCTCTGTGAGTATGCACAATTATGTGGGAATTCCTTTACCTGCTATTTAGAATGGAAGACCCCACTTTGTGAGGTGCTGATTTAGGGACAAAATTGCAGAATAAGAGAGAGATGGTTTTTCAAGTTTCTTCATAAGCAATGCAATTGAATTATTCACAAGGACCTCAAGAATCGATATATCTGGTGTAACCTGGTGTAGGGTCTGGCTTATCAACTACCCAAGTTTGATAAAACTTTAGTAAATTTTTTTCAGTACAGAATAACAGACTGACATTTTATTAACATGGGAGAAGATACATCTTTTTTATAATTACACTATTTTATAACTACCAACCCAAACATCCCTTTCTCAGCACTGATAGATATTTGAAAATCAAAGATAGTACACATTGGTAAATCCGGTTCTGGGAATAATTTGGATATACTGAATGGATATAAATTGTGGAAATCCTGATGAATCCCTCTTCTGCAGTGCACATTCTTCTTAGTGACTACAATGCTTCAGCTCAGGCTTATGTTCCATGGACAGTTATATGGACACTAATTATAATTTTGAAACCCTGTCCTTTCAATGTTGCTGGGCCAGCTTTTTCTCATTACATCATGTCTTGCTTATTGCAACAAATATTTAATAACAGCAATATTTTTATGGATCCATCTTCCTTTTTTTATTTTATTCCCTTCAGCCTCAAATAAGTGGCTTCATTTTGATAATTTTTCTTGTCTTACTTTCCTCACAATTTTTAAATATCATTTTTTTGCTTAGGCCTGGGAATTTCTTTCTTATTAAAACATTATATTAATACTATAGGTTTGAGCTTCTAAAATGGTGATGCTCAATGGAGGGGAATGGTTCCATATGAGGATCTTAACACAATCGGGGGAGGAGGGGAGGGCAGGAGGGTAGAACATGAGGGTTTTTTGTTTGTTTGTTTCGTGTTAATGAAAAGGTGAGAAATATTACCTTGCATGCAATAAATGAATCCTTGGACAGACAGAAATGGGAATGTCTTTACGGTATATTACTAAGAAAAACGTTCAGAACCAATGTACAAGAGAGCCTCATTTTTATTGGCTTTGCTCCATTATTCTCATTTAGAACTATGTTACATCTCACACTGTAAACATAACAAGTAAGAGAAGTGGGTCCAGTTTCCCAAACATCGTATACTTTAGTTTTAGTGACCAAGGTTTCAGCAGTACTGAAGTGACAGCGACACCATCCAGTTTCCCCAGATGCTGTATCTTGATGTGAACCAGAGCAGCTTTAACTCAATCTGGTCAATGAAATATTGTTTGAAGAGATGTTAACAGTGCTTGGTGAATAAAACAAGTTTGTATGGACAAATATATTTGAGGAATGGGGCATGTTATATCTTTTTCTTAATGTTTGTATATTAAAAATTCTGATAAATACTGCAGTGAAAACACTTTGTATAGCCTAACATGGTGTAGTGTTCTGCAGAACACTAGTTTAGGGAATTCTTACATATACCCAACTACAGCTTCTTCTCTGAAACCTTCTAACACTTTGGTTCTTTTCTTTCTAGCTAACAAGAATAAGTGTATCCCCTCTTTTATGTTGCAGACCGTTTGCTATTTGTGGAGAGCTTTCACCTCTCCTCCCCAATCATCAAGTAAGTATTCATCAGGCTAAAGATTCTCAGTTTCTTCAGCTGCTCCTCACAGGTTGTAGTCTCTCCTTGCACTACCCAGTATTTCCTTTCCTGAAAAATATCTTTTCTGAAATGCACCAATAGATCAGAATCCCTCTTCATATGTGTTATCTAGTGCCAAATAAAACATTCCAAAAGTGGTCTGACCAGAAGAACTAGGATGGATCACCCTTTCTCCAAACAATACACATCTGTTAATATAGGTAACATTAGATGTTTGGGGCAACTACATTACAATGAAGGCTTATATTCTAACCATGTGGTTAGCTAACATCTCCAGTTTGTTAAGAGAGCTACTGTTTATCCAAATACACATTTGAGTTCTACTATATTCCATTCACTAAGTTAGGTGCTGGAAAAACAAAGATGAATAATCTACCTTACCTGTATGCAAACTTACCTCACTTACCTTGACTGACTGGCAAGACTGTAGAAAGTGTAAAGGCCTTGAAGAAGTAATGGCATATTGAGGAAGAACAAGAAGGACACTATGATAGGACTGGATCCTCCTTACTCAAATCCTTCTCTTAGAGAAAATCTCCAGCCACAACCCAAAAAAAGGGAAGTTCTAGATATTAAGTAACCCTTTCATCCCTAGAGTTTGGACCAAGGGTGGACTTTGGCAAAGTGGGTCCATCAGAGTCCCTCAAGAATTTAAAATTGAGACAAAGGTTCAGAGAGTTAGGGTACTTTAACTGAAAGGTGTGTAGGTTGTTGGGGATAGAGGTGTTGGCATCATAGCAACTTTGTATAAGCAAAAGTTATACTGGGTCAAAATTAGAATCCTGTAACACAAGGTGGTCAGCAGAAAAGACAGATGAGCAAATACAGAGAGAAAAATGGAACTGGCCGAAACCAGTTTGGCTCAGTGGATGGAGCATCTGCCTGCTGACTGAAGGGTCCTGGGTTTGATTCAGTCAAGGCCATGTACCTTGGTTGCGGACACATCTCTGTGGGGGGCCTGCTGGAGGCAGCTGATCGATGTTTCTAACTCTCTATCCCTCTCCCTTCCTCTCTGTAAGAAATCACTAATATATATATATTTAAATTTTTTTAAAAAAAAGTGGAATTGCTTAAAAGAAAGACAAAAAAAAAGAGCACTAGAAAGAGACAAAAACAGACAAGAGGACAGACATACAGGGAAAATATATGAAGATAAGGAGACAGAATATCAAATGGGAAAGAATGGAACTCAAGAACTGGGATGGGCACCCTGGAAGGATTCAGATGACTCCACGTATCTGCTAACTCAAACACCACAGAGCCTCTGTTACAACAAAAGAAGCCTTTTACCATTCATGACTGATGATCCTGCCTTACTTACAGACCCTATAATGATCCCATTTGAGGTGCTTTCCTGGCAAGTGAGTACCAATTCTCCTCATGCCCTGCTCCACTCTTCTTCATTGCCTCCACATCTATAACTGTAGACAAATCTTAAAACATCCATGGGGAGCAAGAGGGAAGGGCTGCATGGCAAGAATTACAAAATTGCACTAATGTTTATCAGCAAGAACCTGAGGAATATACATGGAACTGAATTATGAGCGTGCTAGACCAGAGATGGAAGAAAATAAACATCAGTTTATTATTATATACGTGCACTTAACAGAGATTCTAGACTCAATGTGCTATCACATGCAGTTGGTAGAGTTCTACTTATCTTCTATTTTTGTTGTTAGTAGACTGAAAACTGGATTCACTTCAGGCCTCTGCTGAGTTGAGATGCCTGTGGAGCAGCTCTATTATAAGACATAGATCTGGACTAATGATTTGGCAGGATAGTCAGGGACATGAAAGGGATAAGATGAGGATTGGTAACAGGTTGTTCTGGAGAAAGAGTTATGTGAAGGGATATCTCAGCATGAACTCATAGTGTCAGAATATTTGTGTCCTATGTAAATGCTCACCAAAGAGACTTTGCTTCACACAAAATTTCCTTTATCCAGATAAACATAATGTCCCTCTTATTTGTAGAGGAATGAATAGAAAAAGTTAGGGAGATGAGAATGTTAGGGTGGATTTGTTATGTATTACCTATTAAGCCATCCCTGCCCTGAGGACATGCTTGTCTAATGATAGTGGGGAAGGGCACATAATAAGAAAAAGGCATAATTGTTTAATAAGTATTCACCTCACTAACTATAGAAAAGAAGTTTTCTAACAGACCCTGGGAAACTGGAGGATGAAATAAGGCTGTAAAAGATAAGATGCCTTGATGGGTCCATTATTCAGAAAAGAAATGCATTTTGAGAACTGACCAAGGACAGGACATGCTTTGATTTAGTTGCTATGGCAGGATGCTGACACCTCCCTTCTCCCCCAAGAGTTTGCCTCAGGAATGCTGACTTTTTTCTGGTCCCAGGAACAGGCTGAGCTATTTGTAACATCATAGAAGATTAGCTATCTTGTTATCGGACTTAAGAGCTCCTGAAAGCTGGACTGTAGACCCTCCTGCCCCTTTTCCCTGTAACATTCATAGCTTGAAGCTACACTATCTACATGAAACCCTAATATGCAAATCGACCAAATGACAGAATCACTGGCAGAACAACCAGTCACCATGACACACACTGACCACCATGGAGCAGATGCTCAATGCAGAAGCTGTACCCTGGTGGTCAATGCTCTCTCACAGTGGAAGCACTGTTCAGCCAGAAGCCAACTCACAGCTGGAGAGCATAGCAGTAGTGGCAGGAACCTCTCCCATCTCCACAGCAGTGCTATGGTGTAAATGTAGGTATACTTAAAGTTGTCCCAGAGGCTTCTTAAACTATCTTCATAGCTTGGGATTCTTCTTCTTTTTGCTCTTCTGGTTGAGTATTTTTTTGCTTTCTCATATTCCAAATCATTGATTTGATTCTTGGTCCCCTCCAGTCTACTGTTGATTCCCTGCAAATTATTCTTTTAAAAATATATATTTTATTGATTTTTTAGAGAGGAAGGGAGAGGGATAGAGAGTTAGAAACGTCAATGAGAGACATCGATCAGCCGCCTCCTGCACGCCCCCTACTGGAGATGTGCCTGCAATCAGGATACATGCCCTTGATCGGAATCGAACCTGGAACCTTTCAGTCTGCAGGCTGACACTCTATTCACTGAGCCATACTGGTTCGGCTGTAAATTATTCTTTATTTAGTTACTGTATCCTTCATTTCTGATTGCTCCTTTTTCATGTCTTTTATGTTTTCACTAATTTCTTTGAAATTCTCACTAAGTCCCTTGAAGCTCTCATTAAGATCCTTGAGTAGTCTTATAACCATTGTTTTGAACTCTGTACATAATAGTTTGCTTGCTTCCAGTTCATTTAGTTCTTTTTCTGGAGCATTTCTTCTATTCTTACTTTTGTGACATTTCTTTGCACATTTTGGCATTTCCCTGTGTTTGTTTCTATGTATTAAGTAGACTCGCTGCTTGTTTAAGAGATTTCAGTTAAGTATAAAGCCTGAACCATATGGAAAAGACACTGCAAACAGCTTGGGTAGGACTGCAAATTAGATGGGTGGGGTCCCAGGGAATTCCCTGGGTGGTGCAAACAGTGTGACTCAGGTTGTTGGAGACTCAGATATGGTACCTTCCAGTGAGCTCTGTGATGATGAGGGAGGTCTCAGCCTAGGAGCAATGACCTCGGAAAGCACTCTTTTTCTGGAGAAAGCCACCCCTGAGTTCTTACTCTGATGCTAGACAATCCAGTTCCTCCCCATATGTCCCTGGATCTCTCCAAGCCACTGCCCCCAGCACTGGAGTTCAGAGGAAGCTAGTCCAAGGAAGTCAATGTGTTGGCCCTTTAAGAGGAACTGCCAGAGTTTCTAAGAACTGTGTCATTCAGCCATAATCCCACTGGTTTTTACAGCCCCAAATTACGGGGCTTTTCTTCTCACCATTAGAAACCTGAGCTTATGGGTCTGGTTTGGGTTGGGACTCCTTGCTCCTCCTGGGAGGCCTCTGTATCTTAGATATCCCTCCTGATTAAGAACACACCACATGTAGGTGTCGGACCAGGCCATTCAATTCCTCCATCCCTCCTGTCTTAATGTACTTTCTTCTTTCTCTAGTTGTAAGGCTTCCATTCAGCCATGTTTCAGGTGGTCCTGAGTGATGGTTATTCTGTATTTTAGTTGTAAATGTTTTTTTTAAAATAAATTGTTATTGATTTCAGAGAGGAAGGAAGGAGAGACAGAAACATTAATGATGAGAGAGATTCACTGACAGGCTGCCTCCTGTACAACCCGGATTGGGAATCAAAGCTTACAACCTGGGCATATGCCCTGACTGGGAATTGAACCGTGACCTTCTGGTTCATAGGTCAACATTCAAAATTATTTGTAATTTTGATGTGGCTGTAGGAGGCAGTGAGTACCATGTTTACCTACACTACTTTATTGGCTCTTGCCCAGGTCACTGAAATCTAACTTAGTAGCTGTAAAATGGGGCTAAGAATTTGCATCATAACAAATTCCCAGCTGATACTAATGCTGCTGATCCAGGGTCCATACTTTAAGAACAGCTGATCTATGAGAAGCGAAGAAAAAATCCCCACAGATTGTACTCAGTCTTGTTCACAACAACATTTAATACTGAAAGATAATGGAATAAATATTATACCAAAATGTGGTAAAAATTTTAGGGCCACTGATAGTTTTCATAAACATAAACAAACTCAAGGAAGATTGCCTTTATGAGAACTTATTGCAAAAGCTTTGTGATAATGAAGTGATGAATAAAAATAAAGAACTTGGGAATGAATAGGTTGCGTTAGATATAAACCAATACTAAGTATGAGAATGTGATTATAAAGCACCTTTTAAATAGAAAGTTTGATAAATCTAATACTTATGTACACAGAAACAGAATAATATATCTCATCTATAAAGAATAAAATATGTAAACTGAAATTTGAGCCTCTCTTTCATAAGAACACCAACTTTAACTTAAAAAGAAACTGAACAAAATTAGTAACAGGTTACTCTTGGACACTATTCTGAAAATCATTTATTTCTGACAATAAAATCTAGAGGGTACAGTATATTCTTGATCAGAGTGACTAAAGTTTGTATTTACTAATTCAGGTTCAGATGAGGTGTCCAGTAATACAAAACTCATCTACATTCTATCTTACCTACAATTTCTTTGCTGTAGTTTCCTGCTATTCCAAGGTAAAGAAATTAAAACTTGTGCTGTCAGTCTAATGACTTACCTGAAACGTAAATCTTTTTGTTTGTCAAAAATTGTGAAATACGTTTGAGATAATGAAAGGAAATCCAAAGCCTGGCTAGTTTGCATCTTGATGTAGCTGAACTTAAAATGAACTCTATAAACACTATCTTTCATGAAACTCTCTCCATGAACTCTACCCCAAGAAAAGCATAACATTTTACTCTACAGAATTATAAAAGACGAGAACAGCTTTTGATTTTTAAGATGACTATCAGAAGTCTTTGTATCCCTTCTTTAGATGTTGAAAAATAATCTTGAATAAAAAATACATTTTTCAGGTTTTCTAGAATAAATACACTGAGAAATTTGTTTACTTTGACAACAAACTGAGATGAAAGGTAAGGAGCAGAGGGATTGGAAGAAATATGAGTTTCTAACATTCTCCCTCTCTCTCCAGGAAGTCCATTTGAAACCTTGGATTTTAAAACACAGTAACTCCAACTCCTTTGTCTTTTTTGATAATATGGGAGGGCTCTTTTATAAGACAAAATCTCTTGAAATGAAAGATTTGAAGTTTAACAAAATCTTTACTTTCATTTCAACTTCCTTTCTTATGTTAAAGTAGAAAAAGGCATTTTAATTAAAATTAGGATTCATATGAACACATTTTGAAAGGATTTCAATCACTCATTATATATGTATGTACAGAATACACTTGGGGATGATGTTCATCTAGTATATTTAAGATTTTTATTAAGGTATAGATGTATCAGATTACACCCATAAATTTACAATTTAATGATTTTTAGTAAATTTACAAAGTTGTGTGACAATCATCATATTCAATTTTAGAAAATCTCCATCACCTCTTAACCATTTGCAATGAATTTCTTCCTGCCCCAGTCCCAGGCCACCACTAATCTACTGTCTCTATAGATGTGTCTTTTCTGGACATTTCATATAAATAGAATCACACAATATGTGGTCTTTTACATCTGGCTTCTTTCACTTTGCATAATGTTCTTGAAGTTCATCCACATGTAGCATGTATCAGTTGTTATTTTCTATTATAGACTAGAGGCCCAGTGCACGAAATTTGTGCATGGGGGGCGGTGTTCCTCAGCCCAGCCTGCACCCTCTCTAATCTGGGACCCCTTGAGGGATGTTGGACATTCTTCTCACATTCCAGGACTGCTGGCTCCTAACTGCCCTCCCTTGTAGGACTGGGTCCCTTCCAACTATCCTCCTCTGCAGGCCTTGACCCTACCAATTGCCCTCACCTGCAGCCTGGTCCCCTCTAACTGCTCACCCTTGCAGGCTTGGCCCCCTCCAACTGCCCTTCACTGTAGTCCTGGTCCCAACCAACTGCCCTACCCTGAAGTCCTGTTCCAAACCAATTGCCCTCCCTTGCAGGCTTGATACCCCCAACTGCACTCTCCTGCTGTCCTGGTCTCCCACAACTGCCTTCCTCTCCTGGCTTGGTCACCTCTAACTGCCTTCCCTGTTGACTTGATCACCCACAATTGCCCTCAAATGCCCTCCCCTGCAGGCCTGGGTCCCCCCAACTGCCCTTCACTGCAGGTCTGGTCCCCCCAACTTCCCTCCTCTGCTAGCCCGGTCACCCCAACTGTCCTTCTCTGCAGGCCATCTTGTTGTGGTCATCTTGAGGTGGCCATCATGTGTTCACATGGGGGCAGCCATCTTTGATCACATGGGAGCGGCCATCCTGTGTCTTGGTGTGACAGTTAATTTGCTTATTACTATTTTATTAAATCCTCCAACTACTCTCCTCTGCTGGCATGGTCAACCCTAACTTCCCACAACTGCCTCCCCTGCAGGCCATCTTGTGGTGGCCATCTTGTGTCCACATGGGGGCAGCCATCTTTGACCACTTGAGGGTGGCCATCTTGTGTCTTGGTGTGATGGTCAATTTGCATATTACTCTTTTATTAGATAGGATACACCACATTTTGTTCACCCATTTACCAATTGATGGAAATAGAGATTTCTTCCCTACTTTTTACAGAGAGGAAGGGAGAGGGATAGAGAGTTAGAAATATCGATGAGAGAGAACCATCATACATATAAGGACTATTTGAGTCTTAACTCTGTTCCATTGATCAATATGTCTATTTTTATGTCAGTACCACACTATTGATCAATGGAACAGAGTTAAGACTCAAATAGTCCTTATATGTATAGTAAATAAATTTTTGACAATGGTATTTTTAGACATTTCAATGGGGGAAAGATAATTTTTTTTACAAATGATGTTGAGTCATTTTATCCATATGCAAAAAGATGAATTTAGACCCTTCCTACCATTTATAAATAATTTTAAATGGGTAATAGGACTAAATGTAAGAGCAGAAACTATAAAACATGTAGAGAAAAGCATGTTCTTGGATTAGGTAAAGAGTTACCAATAGCACTATCTTTAAGAGAAAAAAAATTACAAATTGGACTTCATAAAAATGCAAATCTTTTGCACTTCAAAAGACACCATGAAGGAAATGAAAACACAAGCCACAAACCATATTTCTAGTGAAATACTTATAACCAGAACATAAATCACCAATATTAGGAATGAAATAAAAAATATTACAGATACTGCAGACATTAAAAAAAAAATAAGGGAGGAAGTGCTACTACAAACAACTTTATGCTGATAAATATTACAACTTGGAAGAAATAGAACAATTCCTTAAGTACCAGAAACTGCCAAATTTTAACTAAATTAGACAATCTGAATAGTCCTATAATCATTAAGGAAATGGAATTTTTAATTGAAAAACTCTCCAAAATGAAATTTCAAGACCCATATAATCTCACTAGAGAGATCTAGCAACTCTCTATAGCAGTGGTCAGCAAACTGCAGCTCATGGGCCATATATGGTTCTTTGGCCCCTTGAGTGTGGCTCTTCCACAAAATACCACGGCCTGGGCAAATCTATTTTGAAGAAGTGGTGTTAGAAGAAGTTTAAGTTTAAAAACTTTGGCTCTCAAAAGAAATTTCAATCGTTGTACTATTGATATTTGGTTCTGTTGACTAATGAGTTTGCCAATCACTGCTCTAAAGGGTAATTAACACTTACTTGACATGATCTATTCCATATAATAGAAGAGGAGGAAATACTTCCCAACTCATTCAGCAAGCCAGTGCAGAGCCTAACGAAGACATTACAAAAAACAAACAAACAAACAAAAACTACAAACATTCCTCCTGAACTTAGATGGAAAAATCCTTAACAGAATACTACCAATATTTTTAAATATAACATAATTGTACACCATGAATAAGTAGGATTTATTTCAGGTATGCAAGGCTGGTCCTCAGAATAGTCAAAACAATCTGTAGCTTTATAGTACATTTTTAAAATTGGAAGGTATGAGTCCTCCAACTTAATTTTTCAAGATTGTTTTGACTATGTCTGCAATATCTGGAATATTTCCTACTTCATTCCCAGTATTGGTGATTTATGTTCTATTTTTGTCAGTCTTGCTAGAAGTTTATCAATTTTATTGATATTTTGAAGAACCAGCTTCTTGTTTCCTTTTTGTTTTGTTTTTTTCTATTCCCAATGTTATTTTACGCTCTTATCTTTATTATTTCACTAGAAGCCCACTGCCCACCTTTGAGTGATTGGACCAGCCCTGCCTCACTCCTTGGGCCCCACAGCAGCCATGGCCACTGCTGGTCTGGCCCTGCCTCCTCTCTAGCCCAAGCAGCAGCTGCAGATGTGCAGAGGCCCTTGTCATCCTACCCCCAATGCTATGCATACAACCTCTTCCTGTCCAGTAGACCCATTATGGCATCCCGGTTAGTCAGCATATTTCTCTATTTTTTATATATATATTAGAGGCCCAGCGCACAGAGTTGTGCCCCAATGGGTATCTCTAGACCTGGCCTGCAGGGATAAGGCCCAAACTGGTAGTCCGACATCGCCTGAGGGTTCCCAGATTGTGAGAGGGTGCTGGCCAGGCTGAGGCACCCCCACTGGTGCACAAAATCCGTACACATTAAAAGGGGTATTAATTAGAGGAAATAATATTGCTATTTGCCTTTTCTCTATAACAGAAGTGTCAGAGATGAAAGAAAATTAGTAAAATGTACATGAACATCTTCCGCCTGCAAGAGTCTGGGGCATGCCACAGGACCCAGAGTCAAGTTCCTGCCCACCTGTGCACACCTCGAAATTGCACAAGACCCAGACTCAGCTGGGCCCCAACCCCATCAAGCCCCACTGGGCCTGAGGACCCTGTCAAGCCCTGCTGGGTGGTGAGTGCGGCCTAGAGTCCTTGGCCCCGGCCAGGCACCATGCAGCGTCAGGTCCCAGCTGATTGGTCACTATGGAATCACAGTGTGACAACCATTTGCATATTAGCCTTTTATTATTATGATAGATTCCTTTGGCTTGATTTTCTAGTTTCGAAAGGTAAGAACTTAAGTTATTGATATGATACTTGTCCTCATTTTTTATGTAAGCATTAGAGGGAGGCCCGATGCATGAAAATTTGTTCTAGACCTTCCTTCCCCCAGCTATCAGCACTGGCTTCCCTCCATTACCCGGGACCCAGGCTACTTCCCTCCTCTGGTCACCTGCAGGCAGGCATCTAAGACCCAGGCTGCTTCCTTCCAGCTGCCTGCAGGCACCGGAGACCCAGGCTGGCTTCCCTTAGGCTGCTCGAGGACATCTGGAAGACTTCTGGTCTAATTAGCATATTACCCTTTTATTATTACTAGAGGCCCAGCGAGCATGAAATTGTACATGGTAAAGGTTCCTAGGCCTAGCCTGGTCTTCATCACTGGCTTCTGCTGCCCTGTGACACTACGTGAAGCTCCCCACCCCAGGACGCTCCATGATGCTCATGGCCCCTCGACAAGGCTACCCCTGCTCTGCCATTGCTCTGCAAAACTCTCCCCCTGCCCCACAACTATTCTGCGAGGACCCCCCTGCCCAATTGCTCTGTGAGACTGCCCCTGCCCCTTGACTGCTTTGCAAAATTCCCCCCACCCATTAACTGCTTCATAGAGCTCACTGCTGGACGTTCCCATCACTGGACCCCATCACTGCTCTGCCAAACTCTCCCCACCCCACGACTGCTCTATGAAACTTGCTGCTGCCAGGTGACTGCTCCGTGTAGCTCCTCTGGCTCTGCGATTGCTCGGAGAAACTCCCCCATCCCAAGACTACTCTGTGAAACTCCCTGCTACCCTGTGAAGCAGCCCACTGCTGCCACTGCCACTTAACAGTCCCCAGTCCAGCCTGTCACCTCCCCCCCATGGCAAGTGGCTTGGGGGGCGGGGGGAACAGAGAGGTGTTCCACACACTTCAAGGTGACTGGTCGTCCATTTGGCCATGATGGCACCTGGCTCTTTATATATTAGGATAGATTTTAGTGCTATAAATTTCCCTCTCAGCACTGCTTTATTTGCATCCCACCAGCTTTGATATGTTTTCATTTGTATTTAGTCCTATGAAGTACTTTTTATTTCCCTTTAGATGTCTTTGACCCATAATTATTTATGTGATGTTTTATTTCCAAGTGTTTTGAGAGTTTCCTATTGACTTTGTTATAGAATTTCAGTTTGATTCCATTATAATCAGAGCTCACACTCTGTACGATTTCAATTATTCTACATTTGTCAAGGGTTGTTTTATGGTATGTTTGTTTTTTTCTATTTGATAAATGTTTTACAGGCAACTGAGAAAAAATGTATTCTTTTATTGTTGGATAATCTGTTACATATATGTTAATTAGATCCTGTTGATTTTCTCATTCAGATCATTTATATCCTTGTGATATTTTTCCTAATAGTTCTATGAGTTGCTGGATAGAAGAGGTGTTAACATTTCCAACTATGATCATAGATTTCTTTTTTCTTTCAGCTTTATCAGTTGTTGCTGCATGTATTTGAGGCTTTGTGGTTTAATTTTTACACATTAATATATTGTGTCTTCCTAGCAGATTGATCTTTTTTGATTCATCAGATAATGTCCCTTTTGCTCTCTGGTAATTTTCTTTGAAGTCTACTTTATGGAATATTAATCCCCATCCTCTTTCAATTTACCAGTATATGAATTTGAAATAAGTTTCTTATATGCAGCATATAGTTGGGTGGGTTTTATTTTTAATTCTACTCTGCCAATCTCTGTCTTTTGATTGGTGTATTTAGACCATTGACATTTCAGTTATTGATATGCTTGCATTTTAGGATGCTATTTTATCATTTATTTTCCATATGTTCCCTTTGGTTATTGTTCTATTGTCTCTTTGTCTTTCTGCAGATTACTTATATGGATTATGATATTTTTATAGTACTTTTGAATTTGTCTCTGTATAGTTTTCATAGTGATTGCTCTGAGTACTACTTATAACTATGTACTGGTATCACCACTTACCACTTCAATTGAAGTATTGAAACTTCACTTCCATTTAGATCCCTTTACATTCCCATCTTTAAATTTTATTGTTTAGAATATTTTATGGCATTATATATTTTTTTTAGTATTTGAATATGACATAAAATCCATTAAGGAAAAAAATTTTCTATTGTATGGACTCATGCTTCTGCTCTATTGTTTCTTTTTGCTTCCTGGTGCTCAAAGTTTCCTTCTTTTTGAAGAATTTCCTTTAGTTAATCTTTCAAGGGTAGTTTTGTAGTCACAAAATTTTTTAGTTTTCATTCATGTTTTTATTTTCTCTTCATTCTGATAGTTTTGCTAGATACAGAATTTGTAGGTCACCAGTTCTTTTCACTTAGCACTTAAAAATATTTTGTCATTTCTCCTTCATATTTTCACACAAGAAATTCATTGAAATTGGTATTTCCCTACAAGGAATGAATTGGTTTTCTCTGGCTGCTTTCAGTCTGTTTTTCTTCTCTTTAGTTTTCAAAAACTTATAATGTATCTTGGCTTGAATTCTTTGGGTTTATCCTGTTTAGAGTTAATTCCACTTGTTGGCTCTCTAGGTTGATGGTTAATATCATTCATCAAATTTGAGAAGTTTTCAGCCATTATTTCTTCAAATGCTCATTCATACCCACTTTTCTTCTCTATTTTCTAAGACACCAATGATATAAATGTTGGATATTTTTTGGTCTAAGGCCCTGTTCTTTTCTTTTTCTAGTCTATTTTCTCTCTATTGTTCAAATTGGGTGAAATCTATTGTTCTGTCCTCAAGGTTACTAAGTCTACCCTCCATCATCTCCACATTACTATTGAGCCCATCCAGCAAGGTTTTTTTGTTTTTGTTTTTAATCCTCACCTGAGGATATTTTTTCCATTGACTTTCAGAGTAGAAGGGACGGAAGAGGCTAAGAGAGAGAGAAACATTGACATGAGAGAGACACATCAATTGGTTTCCTCAGTTGGGGATAGAACTTGAACCAATTCCCTTGACTAGAAATTGAACCTGAAACCCGTTGGTCCATGGTCATATGCTCTGACCACAAAACTGGCCAGGGCAACCTAATGAGTTTTTATTTCTATTGTATTTTTCAGCTCTTTAATTTCTTTTTGTTTCTTTTTCATAAACTTCTATTTCTTTTGGGAGGTTTTCTATTTTTTCATTTAAGAAAATTTATAATTGTAGCATTTTATAATGTCAGCCTTCCAATTCTTATCAGATAACTCCAACATTTGATTTATCTTAGTGTTGGCATCAGTTGATTGCTTTTTTTTATATTAAATCTTTATTATTCAGATCATTACATTTGTTTCTCTTTTTTCCCCTCCATATCTCCCCTCCACCCAGCTCCCACCCTTCCCTCTACCTTTACTTCCCTCCAGTTGACCTCATCCATAGGTGTATGTTTTGTCCAGTCTCTCCCTGTACACCACTCACCCCTTTCCCCCTGAGAATTATCAGTCCATTCCCTTTCTGTGCCCCTGATTCTATTCTATTCACCAGTTTTAATTCACTTAATTTTTAGATTCACTTGTTGATAGATATGTATTTGTTCATAATTTTTTGTCTTTTACCTTTTTCTTCTTCCTCTTCTAAAAGAGTACCTTTCAGCATTTCATATAATACTGGTTTGGAGTTGATGAACTCCTTTAGCTTTTTCATATCTGTGAAGTTCTTTATCTGCCCTTCAATTCTGAATGATAGCTTTGCTGGATAGAGTATTCTTGGTTGTAGATTCTTGCTATTAATCACGTTGAATATTTCTTGCCACTCCCATCTGGCCTGCATCGTTTCTGTTGAGAAATCAGCTGACAGTCAAATGATTGCTCCCTTGTAGGTAACAAACTGTTTTCCTCTTGCTGCTTTTAATATTCTTTGTCTTTTGCTCTTGGTATTTTAATGATGATGTGTTTTGGTGTACTCCTCTTTGGATTCCTTTTATATGGGGTTGTGTGTGCTTCCTGGACTTGTAAGTCTATTTCTTTTACCAGATGTGGGAAGTTTCAGTCATTATTTCTTTAAATAGGTTTTCAGTATCTTGCTCTCTCTCTTCTTTGACACCCCCACAATTCTGATGTTGGTACGCTTGAAGCTGTCCCAGAGGCTCCTTACATTATCTTCACATTTTTGGATTCTTTTCTCTTCTTGCTTTTCCAGTTGAGTGTTTTCTGATTCTTTATATTTCAAATTTTTGACTTGATTCTTGCCTTTCTTTAGTCTGCTGTTAGGACTCCGTATAATATTTTTTATTTCAGTCAGTGTATGTTTAATTTCTAGTTGGTCCTTTTTCATCTCTAGTTGGTCCTTTTCCATCTCTAATTGGTTCTTTTTCATCTCCTCTTGGGTCTCGCTAACTTTATCCAACTTTTCTAGGATATTCTTGAAAAACCTATAAGCATGGTTTTGAACTCTATATCCAGATATTTGTTTTCCTCCATTTCTTTTGTTTGTGATCCCTTCCCTTGTCTCAGGATTTTCACTATGACAGGAGAACTTCTCTGTTGGATTCAGCCTTATGATACAAGAGTTGCAAAACTGCAAAAGCCTCTCTGTTGAGCTTGGGATGGGTGGAGTCTCAGGGCTTAACGGACTGCCTTTCCTTCCAGTCAGCCCCGCCCTTCATGGCCCGAGTCTCACGTGACTGGGTAATTGCTGGAGCGGTCCCTGTGCACAGGTGCGCGTGCGCACCCTCGCAGTGCCTCTAGACTGCTGCCCCTCCAGCTAGCTCCCCTGTGCTCTGGGACCATGAGTCTGGGTCCCTGAAACTGGGGTTTAGTGGAGTTAGAAGTGGTACAGTTGGGAGGGTCTGTCTCCCGCCCACTCGTGAAAGCCAGCTGCACAATCAGCAGTTGGTCCTCTGCGCTCAGTACCATGCACGCCACCAGACTTCTGATCTTTTGTGACTCCCCTAAATTTCCATGCACTTCTCTCTTTTCACAGTCCAAACTCCCCCCATGTGATGTTTCAGCTGGATCTGGGGTTTAATGTCATAGAATAAGGGGTTCAATGCCATTGGGAGTCTCCGTTTCCCTCCCACCAGAGAAAGCCAGCCAGGTTCTCCAGCACCCGCTCTCTCCACGCGTGCGTCTCCGTACCTCAACTTTTTGCAGCTCCTCTGGGTCTCTGTGAGCCCCTTTTTCCTTCTAGTTGTAGAATTTCCACTCAGCCAGCTTTCCTGTGGTTCTGGATGATGTCTGTTCTGTCTTTTATTTGTATTTTTGAAACTGTTGTGTGAGGCAGCAGTGTAGGTGTTTACCTATGCCGCCATCTTGGATTCTCCCCGATTTCATCTTTTTATTCAAGTTGTGATTTTCTTGATATCCTAGACATTTTGTCTACCACATTCAGATACTCGGGTCCTACTTATTTTATTTTATAGGGAGTTACTTTACTTAGGTTTAGTATATGATTAGCAGCCTACTCTTGTACATCCCCATGGCTGTTTCATTTTCAGTTTTTGTGGTGTTATTTGGTCTTTCCGATGTACCCAATGCTGCTGGGGCTTGTTCTGGTCTGTTAATGCTGCCTAGGTGTGTAGGAGGAATTTTCTCTGATACTAGTATATCTTGGTGAGGGAGTGTGGAAAAATCCCTCTACTGGTACCCTCTAGCTATAAAGGTTTCTGAGCCAGCGAGGCGAGTCTTAGTTCCATGGAGAAAAAGTGACTTCTGGGACCAGGGTGGTAGCTATAGGGCTTCTAACTGATAGCTTTTTTTTTCTGGTTACAAACCAGTCAGCCCTAATGTATTTGAGCAAGGAAGGAAAATCTCCAATGCTTGGGAACAACGAGGCTTTCCCACTTGGGTCAGCTCCTATCCTTGGTTCACTCTTACTGATTCCTCCTATCTACCTCAGTATCTATCCATGGAAAGGAGGATTCTCAGGCCCAACAGGGAAGGAAAATGCATGCCCTATTTTTGGCAATGCTCCCAGCTGCTTCTTCCCCTGAGGTTATCAGAGGGTCTTCTACTAAATCCAGGAGACGAATGAACTGAGATACCTTTTATTGCTAGGTGGAAAGTCAGAAAATGCCAGATCTGGGTGACCATCTGCCATTGATGGAGGGACATGAGATGACCTGCCTTTTGTGTTGTTCTTCTGGTCCTGAGTTTCCAAACCAACTTGTCTTCTTTTTAGCATCATTCACATTTTTCCTTTGCTTATTTCTTATGCCACTTTCAGAATTTATAAAGTTGTGCTAAGCAAGAAGGAACAGGGAAAAAAAAATCTATGCCATCTTGCCCTGACCAGAAGTTCCTCACATCCTAAAGATGTATTCATTACCTATTAAAATTTCTATTTTTTCTGCTAATTTACACTCAATTACATTATGGAAATAAAAAATACCAAGACACCTTTGCTCAAAGCTGGCATTTAGCTTATTTTGCCAACATAGAATTATTAAAACTAGGGAGAAATGGTTATGTCAACACAAGAGGATCTACATTGAGTTTGGGGCAATACACATAAAGATACTATTGAGGAACACACACACACACACACACACACACACACCACATACACACACACCTTCTCACAGGCATATCCTTCCAATCTTCTCCAGGAAGGTCTCTACATCAAGCACAGTGGGATTCATGAATCCACCAAGAGTCCTGGGGAAAATAGGAGGGAGTGGTAGAGCTTATTATAGAGAAGGTACACCCCTCCTTCTGGGGTTCTGAGGGGCAAAACCTGCCTAAAAGGTTCTGCTTCGGAATACTGAGTGGTGCCAGGAGAAAGGCACTTCCAGAACTCTTCAGGTTGCCCTGGCTCTTCTCTGAGCTTTAGTCGGGAAGAAGGCTTAATCCAGTCAAATGCACCAAAGTAGGTATTTATTTGGGGCAGAATCCTCACACCAGTATATTTTATTTTCTTATTTATATACTCTGTTGTTCCCAAGAAATATTTAAAGCGATTTTAATGGATACATACCACATACAAAAATATAAATTAGATATAAGCAAAAACATAAAACAAACAAAAGGAAAATAAGCTGGTACAAAGCTGCTTTTCTGCTACACTTGGAATAAATGGCTCATAAGAGAGCACTCTGTTGAGAATATTTCCTGTGCCATCTCTTCCTGAGCACTCAGGGGCACTTGAGACTGGGCACAGGGGCAGCAAGGTGGGAGGGACCCTCTAGATATGCTGTAGAGTGAGAGAAGTACCCATGGAAATGACCCTATCGTACTCCAAAGATTTCCTGCTTCTGATTTTTTTCTTAAAGAATCCTGAGTTCTCACTTTGAGAATGGCCATGGTTCTGAGTGGTGTAACCTCATTAAGGACTCAGACAATAAAGTTCTTGAGGAATCACATCTCATTTGGGTCCATTACAAGTCAGAGACTATCTAAATAAATATTCAGAGTGTGTGAACCAAGGCTGAAACTAAGTCATTAATTCCTAAAACTCTTGCTTTTAAAATTCTTCTATTTGATTCTCAGAATCTAAGCCAACAACAGTTGTAATATGCAGACTTGCAGTGTCCTTCCCAAGTCACCTGGAAGTGTAGGTGATACTGACGATGTGCAGGAGCCGAGAGTCACCACAGAAGTAGTGCTGCATCCGGTGGCTAAATGACCACACTCCTTCCACTATGGGAGCTGTCTTTCTCCTGAGGAATAGAAGAACAGAAAAATCCACTTAGCTGGGCTTTGTTTTCTATGCATACAATACATAAGGTGTTTTTGATTTAGGTGAAAATGTAGGTGAGTTGTGGCTGCTGGGACAGCAGGTCTGAATCCAAAAAATATTTTAACTCTTCATGAAGCCAGCCTTTCCTCCTAGATTAGGTTTCTCTTCTTTCCTACCTCTCTGGAGCCTCCCCAAACATCTTTAATTTCTGAAAATTTCTTGAAGTCTCCTTTACTCTACCTTTTTGATTTTTTAACATCTTCAAGACTTCCTTAGACTGAAAAAAAAAAGGGTACCTTGTTCCATTCATCAGTCTCTCGCCCATTCACTCATGACATGGCCCAGTCTCCCTTTCTTATGTATATACTTCTGAACTATTCTCTCAACTCTTGTCAAAAAGGTTTAGCTTCATATTTTAGTATTTCTCTGACGTTCTTTTTCAAAGACCAACTAATTACCTCTTCTTGACCAAATTCAGTAGCTTTTCTTCAGACACAACTTCCTTTGGTCTTTTGGCTTTTTCAACTTATTCTATAAGGGAAAGGACTATGGTTTACATTCCTTATATTTCTCTAACTTTGTATTGTAGGGTATTGTTATATTTAGGTTTTGAATATCTACAGTTATAGTACATGAATGTAATCTTTCTTATTTGAAATAGCAAAATATGGTATCTGTCCCAAAACATATTGTTCAAAATGCATTGTATATGTATATTGCTATTCTTAGAAATGTTGTGTTTCCAATTTGTCAGGAAAGTAAGTTGTAATAAAAAAGCTATGGATGAATGCTCTCTGACACAAAGAAAAGCAACAAAGTGGATCAAAGGGAACTTTTTCAGGGTTTGCTGAAGAAAAATCTAGATATTATCAAGAAACAGACATTTTATTGAAAGGAGATGATGAAATATATCCTGCTCTAAAAAAAGTATTTTTTATTAAGAGTAAAAAAAAAAAACAAAAAACAAACAATCCTGGGTTCTCTAAAAAAAGTTTGAGTTTAGCTTAGAGAGGAAAGGATGCATTAGTGTTCTTTTAGAACAGGTTTTAGAATGAGTATATCCAGGCCAACTTCAGAACAAACCGTAAATGGCTTGAGGAGTCCTTTCTGACAGGGTGGATTGGAAAGATAATCAATTTGAAGGAGACGAGAGCAGAGGGGCCACTCAGTCTGAAACCACTGAGTTTTAAAGCTGTGTATGACTACTGCTTCTCATATTTCTGAGGTTGTAGCCTTTGGTGAGCCTAAAATGAGATCTCAGCTAGTGTCCTAGTTCTGGCGTGAAATGGAAGATTCCTCAACAGAACTTCCCTTTTCTCTTGGACACTGTGCAGAGAACAGTTCTTACCTGTTCTGCATTCCTATGCTATCTTTTACATGAAAGCCCTTGTCTGTTGGGAACTACTTGTTAACACATTATTCTTGAGAGAGAAGATTCCATGTACACCAAAAGATTTTTTTAAATTTATATTGCTCTGAATATTAATAAAGTATTTTTAATAAGTATTTTGTAAAAAAAAGTTACAGTGAAGGAAAACTGTTGAAAGTCTGGTTTAAGAAAACAGTGATAAATCTTATCAACTCAAGGAGTAAACAAACCTCCACATTATACATAATTAAAGATCACCATCTAGTGGCCCAATTGTATTATAACCTCTGAAGTTAGCTGCAAGCTCCAAAGACTTCAGAGGCCAGGGAGGTGTGTGGAAAGCATCCAACCGCACCAAGCAGATGTGAAAAGAAAAAGACTTTGGTCCCACTAAAGGCATTCAAACTTCAAGTTACATACAAAACACTGTGCCCTTTAGACCAACCAATCTTCCAAATCAAGTTTCGGTCCTGGGCCTCTGATCACTCAGAATATGAGTGCACAGTGGGACATGATTAAAGTAAAGTGATAGCTCTTTGGGAGATAAACTCAGAGACATCCAAAACAATGAAGGCTTTTAAAACGACCTTCAGCAATATCTCTGCCTCTCACCAGTTAAGTTTACAAAAAGTATGGGCTGCTTGGGGGTACATCTGGATTATTGGTGTGTACATCTGAATGATAAAGGAAGCTTTCAGAAAATGAAGAAATAAAATCATCAGAAAACATGACTGCCCCACACAACAATACTGAAAAGGGTACATGTCTGGCTCCACTCCCTACTGATGGACAGTGTGACTTTGGACATGTTCCTTAATCTCACTGACCCCCTCACAGAACTTTGCTTATTTATTTATTTATTTATCTTTTAATATATTTTATTGATTTTTTACAGAGAAGAAGGGAGAAGAACAGAGAGCTAGAAACATCGATGAGAGAGAGACATCAATCAGCTGCCTCCAGCACGCCCCACACTGGAGATGTGCCCGCAACCAAGGTACATGCCCTTGACAGGAATCAAACCTGGGACCTTTCAGTCCGCAGGCCGATGCTCTACTCACTGAGCCAAACCAGTTCCTTCACAGAGCTTTTTAAGGATTATCTATAATAACAAAAGTATAATATGCTAATTAGGTTGGATGTCCTTCCAGACAACCTTCCAGACAAAGCTGGAGCTGGGAGGGAAGCCCGGGTCCTGGGTGCCAGAGGAAAGCTGGTGCCAACAGCCAGAAGGCAGGGCTGCTCTTGCTCAAATTTCATATAATAAAGAGCTAATATGCTAATTAGACTGGACGGGTAGAACACCTTCCAGAATGACCTTCTGGAATGGCCAGTAGGTGGGGGCAATGGAGTCGTGGGGCCGCAAGGCAGCCAAGGCTGTGAGGGCTGAGCCCCTTGCACGAATTTTGGGCCTCTAGTATGAAATAAGTACTGAAAAGGGCTTACCCCATTATCTGGAACATAATTGGTGTTTCTTTTACCTTTCTCTAATTTACAAGAAACCTCGTAATTTTACTTAAAAAGAAGAAAATAAAGACAAAAATAAAATGGGATTTGGATTTGGAGCCAAAAAATGGCTTTGAAATTGTATTTCTTTGCTGAAATGAAGTTAAGGGACAGTTTAGTCACTATCTAATTAAAGTAACAGCAGTTGTCCCAGCTCGAATCAATTCTGTGGTTTCTTTCAGGATGTAATTTTCTTATTGGTAACATGGAAGAAAGAGATGTGTCCAAAGTAAAATGAAGACAGTAGTACAAATCTTACAGGGTGTTGTAAGTATAAAAAGAGATGTAGCACAAATGTCCAGAGCTCAATATCACTTAGGATACTACTAATTTTCATATTACTGGTCGTTGCCTCTCTCATAGCTCATCTGTGAATATGACATAATTGTCATTGATCATTTCAAAAATGCCTGAAAGCCTTTGCTACCTTCTTCACTCTCTGACCGAGGTTTCCCCCCTAGAAAGACAGCATTGTGGCTCTCATAAGGTGCCTGCATGTAACTGGATTTTAAACCAATTACAACAGAACCTGCATTTCTAAATAAGAGTTGAATCCTTCAGAGTGCATGAGAGACTAAAACTCTTGTTCCTGTAATATCACTCTACTCTGGCAACTTCTCTCAGAGCTTACTTCATATCCCTTTATCTCAACAGAATTGAAACAGGAAAAAATTCTGGTCAAAAGAGAAATATATTTCTGTGGGTAGCTTCTAAGTCACTTCTGAAGGGAGTTCAGAAGTATTTTTTGAGCAATGAAAGCTCAACTTTGCAGTGACAACACTAAAAGAATACCATAATTTGGGAATATTAATTATAAGTTTTCAAAGTCACTTTTTCTTTTTAAAAAAGGTCTTACTAAGCGGCCCAAAAGACCTGCATCAATTCCTCTTTGTATCCCTTTTAGGCTGGAAAGCTAACTCATACCTCGTGGCAACCCTGCCTGTTCATTGAATCCTAAAGTAATGAGATATTTATATTACCAAATCAGTGCAATGGTCCTTCCCCAGGAAGATGGCAGGGGAGGGCTCAGGAGCCTCTCCTTGACTACAACACTGTCTTGCACACTAACTTGAGGCACCTAGAGTAGCACATACATCCTCTGTCAGGCCAGGTGTTCTAATTTGGGGTATGGAAATATGGTTGCTAAGTAAAGCAAAGCAGCTGTGACAGGAAGTAAAAAGCCTTAGCCATCAAGACCAGTGTTCAAGTTCTAGCTCCACTACACACTTGGAGCTTAATGATTCTGAGCCTCATTGCCTCATCTGCAGAATGGAGGGACCTGAGGCTAAAAAAGCCCTCTGCAAGCATCCAGCACCTCTCCTACCCTCGGTACTCACTAGGTCCCTTCTAGCTTGTAAGAGGTGTCTCACCGAGCCCACAGGGCTAGCTGAGCAAGACAGGGGAGAGCTGCCCTCAGCGGAAGCATGTGAGGTGGCCTGTGTCAGCTGTGGCCAAGGCTGGCTGAAGGGTCCTTTCTGCCCATGCCCTACCCTCAGCAGGATGCCCCAGGCTCACCGAGCGCCTCTCCACATTCCCTTTTTTCCTGCCATTCTTGCCTGGGATGACATCCAGTGAGCGGTAGCTGGGTGGCTTCTCCTCGGGCCAGTTTGGGGAGTGGGAGCGGCGGCGGCGGTGGGCCCCCCGGTTCTGGCTCCTCCGGGGTTGCCTCTCCTTCTCCTCCTCTGAGCTCCAAGAACTGAGGCCCGAGGGCAGGGGAGGGGAGTAGCTGCGGGGCCTGCGCCTCTGGTGCCTGTGCGCGCTCTCCCGGGGGCTGGGCCTGCGGGGTCTCTCTGGGTAGCGGCTCCTGAGAGGCAGGTGGGTGAACCGCCAGCGGTCCTCACTGGACGAAGGGACATCACTGAGGCTATCTCTGTCTGACCAGGGCACGGGTGATGTGTTCGGCCTGGAGCTGCGGTGCCTTCCACTCCGAAGCTGGTCCAGCTCCCTTCCTTCCAACGGCCAGCGCCGAGGCTGCCGGTCCTGCAGCTCCTGGTGGAAACCAGAGTGGTGGTGCTGCCTCCTCTCCTCCCTCAGATCCCAGGCTCCAGGGGGAACTGGAGCGAGCCAATGGTGGGAGGAGTTGCTGGTCATCAGAGAAGATGGCAGGTCTCTCAGTGGGGGCAGGCGGATGATTCTGCGTTCCACGACCTCAGAGCCCAGGGAGGACAGCATACTGCAGGGTTGGCCAGATATGGCTTTGAGGTTAGGGGGTAGGGGCTGGGCTGGGTTAAGGTTCCTCAGCTCTTTCTCCAAATACTCTAGGACACCGTTAGCGATGGGAGGGTGAGTGGTAGGCTGGGTCATTGGCATCTGTGGGAGGCTGGATCGCAGGGACAAATCTGTATGCAAACAAGGATAAGAACATGCAGAAAAGCTGGCTCACAGAATGCTCCTCAGAATCAGGGCACCAAAATGCCACATTATTTAGTTGGCATGCATCTCCTCCCATCCTCAGTCATAAAGACACCCACCATATTGGTCAGGAAAGCTCTGAGGTAGCCCGGGCTCCTACTCTTGCCCGCTGCCCTCTCCCACCCTAAATCTCTGGCAAAGTTTACCTCGCTGAAGCAGCTGGTTCATTGGATAAGATGAAAACTGAGAGCTCCTGTCCGCCCCCCAGTATAGGGGTTTTTCCATCATCTGAGGGCCTAGGGCCTGAGCCTGCTTCATGTAGCGGTGGCGGGCCAGGGCTGCAGGGGAAAGAGGAGAAATGCAGACCCTCAGCCAGGGAAAGGCCCACACCTCCCACTTCACTTCTCTCCATCTAGTGGCCTTGCCAAGAGACCAGTTTCTCTCCTCAAAGTTCACTCTGACCTATCTTGCATGGGAGTAAGAGGTAAGAGTAGTGCATCAATTGCTCCACCAGGAAGAAATTGGGAATAAATTCCCTAGGCAAGAGTAGGAATCCCACACCTGGGATTATACCCTTAAAATTGACTTCCTAGTCTCAGAAACATTTCATCACCTTGCCCATTCCCTAAGTCAACTATAATGTGCAGGGATTAGCAGGCAGTGAAATCTCAGGATAATTAACAGGCAGTGAAATCTCAGGCCACACGCCAACAAGGCCTTCAGCCACAGGCCAAATATAGAAGGTACACATGCAAAGAGTTGAGAGGAAGCTATGACTCAGGGGCGGCCAGGGAAGCTCAGGGCTGCCTGCTCAGAGGGGAAAAAGAGAAGGACGTAGATGCTGAGGTCAATGGGCAGAATTACTGGTAAAGAATGTTTCTAGCTAGTACGCCTAGAATGTTTGGAGAAAACCAGTGGGAGGAAGGCAAGAGAATGCAAAAAGCTGAAGTGGATCCAGTGGATCTTTTGTACTCTTCTCCACACTTTATTCAGTGTGTTCAGTGTGGAGGTTTCCCCTAAGTAGGGAGAATCTCTCAGAGGTGGGGTGGAGACAGAAAAGGGAGAAGACAAATACCATTCATTTCCTTTCAGGGCAAAGAAAAGAACATAAAAAAGCAGCACAAGGGATCCATGGAAATGTCACTCCAGTCCCCTAGGTGCAGCTAACCCACAATAAGAAAAACAAAAGCATTTAATTGGTTTTGCTATTGAGTTTCTATTTTGAGATAATTTTGAAGAGTGCCACATCTTCCAAAGTCCCTGCCCATTCATGCATGTAGAAAATGTACTTGTGTGTTTAAGTGCAGGAATTGCCTGCCTCAGGCTCCCAGCAGCACTCTCACCTCCCCGAGGTTCCCCAAGCCCTGTGTCACCTCATCCCCTCACCCCAAACAGCAGGCTCTGCCTGATGCTTCCTCCTCCCACTTAAAGGGGAAGAGGAGGCAGTCCTTCTGGACCCAGCTGCACAGGGTTGGTGATTTGTTGAGGCCAGCAGTTAAGGGGCCACCTGAACAGCTACCCTGTGTCTCCAGTGTGAAATAAACTTCCAGCACAACAGGATGTGGTTGCAGTAGAGCCCCCCAAAATGTCTGGAGCTCCAGCCCTAATGGTGAGTCACAGCCCAGCCCTAGGGGAAATCAGATGCAAACTAATAGCAGCTCACCCAGATGCCACACTTTTAAGCCAACAGACAGCACTCCAGACCCTCCAAAGACAAGTCCACAAGCCCAGCACTTTCCTCTTCCTTTTGCTAACAGATGCTTCTCCCAGCTCCCTACAGGAGCCACCATCAGCACACACAATGCCCTGCCACTTGACATAAGTTAACTAGTCCTCAGAGAAATTTTTTTTTAATCTTTCGGAGACATCTTCAATGTGGGATCAGATGAGGAAGTTGGGGTCCCAGAGGTTACTTCCCTACCTCACCGTCCAACAGCGGGTGACTGGCAGAGATAGAGTATGGCCCCGTGTCTGACACCCAAGCCCGTACTCTTTCTGCCACACCACCGAGTGCCTCGGCTCCTTTATTTCTGTGAAACAAACAAAAAAACCCTTCCCCAGCGGTAACTCCTCACTTTTCTTCTCCAACTCAGCCCCCAAACATTCAAAACCCACTCCAGACTAGTCTCTGCCTCCAAGGCCTAAGGACATCTAATTCCATGTGATCAACACTATATACCACCTACCCCTCTAACGGACTCCTGGCTTCCTCTAAATAGTATCACCCTCCCCCCTTTTTGGCCACTTCCTTCCCCCACTCCCCCAGTTCTATAGGAGACAAAGGGAGAGTTAGGCTTACTCCTTTCTCTCCAAAGGCCTTTTTTAAGTGAATGGACCCACCTGTGTAGATAACTCCCTAGAGATCATTCCAGATCCTCCAAGAGCTTTCCCATCAAATTTTTACATTCTCCTGAGATTCATCTATCTGCTCCCTTCTTAGCTGCTACCACCTTTTCCTCAGGGTTCCTCCCTTCCCTGATGCACTGGGACTAATGAGATGTGAATGGGAAATACAGCCTCTGAGCTTCTCCCTTGCAATCCTGTCCCCAGAAACAGCCCCATGGGTATGTCTATATGAGGGTTTCCTGCTGCTCACCTAACGAGGAATCAAAAAATAAAATAAGAAACATGGAGAAAGTAGCAAAGCTTCCAAAGTCTCCTAGAAAGTTATCTCTGAAACTCAATGGAGGAAAGTTTGCCCTGGTCACCTTTAATGAACTGATTAAAAATTCAGACTCTTGGATCCCCACAGATGCTTTGTCAGTCTGATGCAAGGCAAGAAAATCTGTGTTTTCAATGAGCTCCTTTATGCTGGGAGTCAAATCAGAGCTGACTATCCTTGGAGACACGTTTCCTTAAATATGAGCTTTGAGGGTCAGATGGACTTCAACTGGAATTCTCAGTATGTACCAGATGTGTGATTCTGAGTGAGTTTTAGAGGATCTGAGTCAAGTCTCCTCATCTGTGAGATGGGACTAATACCTATTTCACAAGATTACTGAGGCTAAATGAGATAATACTGTATGCTCGCCAACAGATAGTGGCTCTCATTGTTTTAATAAATTGTTTTAAGTTGCTTTTTTTGCTTTAGAGCCCATGGGAGACCAATGTACATACTGGAAAACTATACCACCAAAGGCAGATTCATCTTCCTTTCTGAGGAAAACTTGGGGTACACTCTTTAAGATGTCTCCTTCCTGCTAGAAATGATACTCAATACTCCCCCCTCCTCCAGAGACCTACGCCTCTTGTCCTCTGCATCCAGCATTGTCAGTGGGCATCATTGGTGGGTGCCCTTGATGATCTCCAACTGCACTTGCTTGTAACTGCCTACCATTCCTTACCAATCCCCTCCACTCTTCCAGAACTCGTTCTTTACTCTCTTTTGACCCATGATCACAGAGTCCTTTCACTTTTCCCCATACTACCAGTCCCCTATGACTTGACTGGCCAGTCATTTCGGTAACATCCTCAGGAGCTTTCTAGAATCCCACACCCTTTGAACTCTTACCATCTCAGTTTTAGGGAACCACCAGCACATGTATCCACAGTGCCAGAGCTGACTGCACTGTGAGGCAACTGACCTCAAAGAGCTTTCCTCGCAACCTAACTTTCCCTGACTGATATACAGACCTAGCTTCCCTCCCATAGAGCAGCAGTTTAAACATACCCCAGGTCTCATGCCTTCCCCTCCTCATGAACTTTTAGCCGATGGCATCATCTTTGTTGAGGAAGAGGAAACCACCCAGGCAAGGAATTAAGAGACCTAGTTCTAGTCCAGGCTCTGCCACTAACAAACTATCTGTACTTATGAAAAAGTCTCACCAGACCTCACATCCCTCACCCATGAGGAGGGTGGGGAGGTGAATGGCATAAAGCAGAGATTCCCACTGTGGCCTGTGGCCTACTGCTGGGTATGCCCAGAGGTTCTGTGGGAAGGAGGGCCAGTCAACCAGCTAGAGATGAAACTTGTTTCTCCAGTTCTCCCAGAAAAAACAAGGTTCACTTTCAATAGCTTTCACCTTTAAGTTCTACTGTGGGTTGTTTACTGGTATGGAGTGAATTGTCAAGTTACTGAAATGTGGTGTCATTTTAACTTTTTCCCCTCTGGTTCTCTAGTAACTCTCACTAGAAAGTGGGAGCAGGATGGGGAGATTGGCTGTGGTCACAGAAGTTCAAGAACCACTGACATCATTCTTGAAGCTCCCTTCCGTGTCTAGAATTTTTACTTGCTCCATATGAGCTCTCTCAGCTTCCTCCCTTATACTTTAATCATAATGACTTCCTCTCTCTTCTTCAGAGATCAGGCTGTCTTTCCTTTCCATCCTAAAGGCAGTCATTTTACTGTAAGCCCGATATCACTCCTTTTGGGTCCATCACTCCTCGCCTGTCATCTTACTTTACTTATTTTCCACAGGCCTTGGTTCTTTGCCTACAAATAAGCTTGGTGTTATCTACTCTAAAAACAAACAAAAAATAGTCACTTACACACACACACACACACACACACACACACACACACACACCACACCCTTCTCTATCCAAAAGCGTTAACAACTTCTGCCCCCTCCATATCATCTCCCCTATTGCCAAACTTCACACTCAGTCTGCCCTAGTGACTCACTGCAGAAGTGACCTCATCTGCTCAAGTCTAGGGATCTTAACTCGTGGCCCGCATTTCTTGACTTTACCAGTTCTTCTAAATGAACTCAAACCACGTAGGAGGAACTCCTCTCCCCCAGAACCTGTTTATTAGCCGACAGTGGATACATTTATCATTTATGTTGGGTTTCTCCCCAGTCCTGCCTATTTTGAGTGTCTCACTGACCTACGGATTCTAAGAAGACACCTTGAGAGGGTTTTTCTCATCATTTCCTGCATATTAATATCATTGACAGTGACTTCTCCATGGTGTCTCTCCAAGAGGCCCCTAAAAGGTAGGGAGTGCCTACTGTGGGAAATTCAGGCTCTCATGAATCAGATGAACATGGATTCAACACTGTATACCACTGCCACTCATTATCTGTGTGATTTCTCTGACCTTCAATCCCCTCATCTGTCAAAAGTGATGATACTGGCCTTCTAGGGTTGTGAAGATTCAATGAGGAAATATGTACAAGGGGCCTACACAGAGCAAACATCCAATAAAGGTTAGTTCTCTTTTCCTGTAAGACATCAACCTCGGAACACAGGCCTGAAACCAGACTCAGAGCATTGACTTCTCAACATTGTAAATTAAGTTTTGTTTCCATCTTAAGAAGCAATTCCTTAATTTTTCTCTTGAAAAAAATTCCCTTTCAAATGTACCAAAAGGATAAAAGTGGTTATCTCTGGGTTCGAAGATTAGTCTTTATATATTCCAAAATTTCTGGAATTTTCTCAGAAATGTAATAATTCACTGATATTATCAGGAACAGGATATATTTTAAAAACACAAATTCCACTTCCATTTAAAGAAGTTGATTCCATTCTAGCTACTTACTAATAAAAGATCATTGTAGAGTAATTTATTTTTCTCTTATCTTCACTATGCATTCTGCAGCCAAATTGTTTAGGGCATATCATAATTCTGTTCTAAAAAGTCAAATGTCAGCCCAAAGAAAGAGTAAGATCTTCTTCTGCTCCCTCTTTCCTTCCTTTAACCCAGAAATTCTAAAAGTGTGGCCCTAGCCCAGGCGCATCACATCACCTGAGAACTTTTGAGAAATGCAAATTCTCAGGCCCACTCCAGTCCAATTGAAAAAAAAAAAAACACCACACAACAAAACTCTGGTGGTGATGGCCAGCAATTAAGCTTTAACAAGTCTTCGAGGTGATTCTGAAGTTTGAGAACCACTGCTTAACACCTTTTCCCTCAGATCTACTCTTTTCAAGTCATCTCTAAGGAGTGGCCCCTTCTCTCTCACTGCTACATTTAAACCATCCCTTCAGCCCCTTCATGTTAAGCAAGGTCAGTGCTCAGAGCAAATAGTGGAGCACCGGTATACCAGAGCCACTGGGGAAATGCTATCAGTAGGCAGAGCCATTTGAAGAAGGCCATTAGGCAGACTAGAATGAGGACAGGAAAGAAGTCCTCTCACTTGACTCTGTAGCCCAAGGATCATTTTCTGGGCTGAGGCCAAAGACCCCCGGGGAGAAAGTTGTGGAGGAGAACCTGGAAGAGCCTATGGTTTTAAAGTTGATCTGTTTGGGGCACCAGGCTCCAGCAGCAAGCCATCCCATTGCTTGTCCATCCCCTCTCACCTTCCTCAGGGCAGCAGCAGCGGGTGGGACAGCAGGGGCAGCGGATGTAGCAGCAGCAGTACTGGGGACAGCATTGGCACCAGCACACTCCAATCAGCAAGAGCAGGAGGAGGGCTCCCAGAATGATGAAGATCACCGTCAGCCAGTCTGCCGGGGAGAAGCCAAGCAGGGGTCACACTAAATATACAGGGCAGTTCTAATATCCTAGAAGTCTAACAAATACAGCTCTTGACATACAGATTAAGGTTGAACAATATAATGGGAGAAAAGAAAAAGGTTGGCTTTGGTAAGAGAACTTCAGAGGTTGGCAATCCAAAAATAACAATCTGGTCTTGCTTGATTATGCTTTTTTCTTTCTTTCTTTTTTTTTTTTCCTGTATGAAAAAAGTGTCTTGGTAGGGTGGACATATAAAAAATTCCCGTAGCACTTACGCAGGACAATGAGCTTCACCTCCTTATCCGGGTCACCTGATGTGTCCCCCGGAGCCTCAATCGCACAGTAATACACTCCGTGGTCCCACCACATCACTTCATTAATCACAAGATCTGCTCCTGCAAGAAAGGGGGAAGAATGAGCACTGACTGAATGAGAGGGAAATGCTTTCTGAACTATCAGATTCAAGATTGTCCTTCCACATCTTAAGTGGGCCCCTCATAGTTCAGAGAAAGGTCTCAATTCCTTTTATTGAGACCCTCCTCTATCTCCATATAGTATAATGGAGGTAGAATTGATCAGTCATTGAGCCCTATGAGGTATTTTGAAAGTATTTTTATATATATCACCTCATTTAATTCCCACCACAACTTTCCAAGTGGGTGAGGTAGAGATTACTATTTGTTTCCCATTGTCTATTCTCCCTTTCTTTCATAGTCATAAAATTTTTGATCATGTATGAGGTCATCCAGAATTAAGTCCATATTTCTCATTCTCTCTTATAGACGGATATGGATATATGACTCAGTGCAGATAGAGTGTAAGCAGAAGTGTTACATGATAATTTAAGAACTTTCTTAAAAACAGTCTGGGGACATCTTTACCCTTTTGTTCTTCATTTCCTCTTTTTTTTTTTTTTTAAATCCTTACTTGAAGACATTTTCCGCCCCCCATTGATTAGAGAGAGAGAATACGGGAGAAGGAGAGAGAGAGAAACATTGATTGATTGCCTCACATATGTACTTTGTCTGGGGACTGAATCCACAACCTGACAAGGAACTGAACTTGTGATCCTCTGGTGCATGGGACAACGCTCTAACCACTGACCCACACTGGCCAGGGTTGTTCTTTATTTCTTCTTCTACTCTTTTATCTAGAAAGTAAATATGATGGCTGCCATCTTGGACTATGAGGATGAGGATGATATTCTTGGTGGGTTGGAAGGAGCTTGAGGCCCTGAGGACTTAATGGAAGAGAGCCACTACTACAATAGTTCTGGACCATCTACTTTCAAATTTATATAAGAGGAGAAATAAACTTTATTGTTTAAGTCACTAATATTTGGGGCTTTTGTATATTCATAACTATAATCCTGATACGTGGGTACTATTACTAGCTGCATTACAGATGAAGAAACCGAGAGGCTTAACAGGCCTTAGCCTTTCCCAGGAGGCTGAGAAACCAGCTTAACAACAGAGATCTAATGCTTACCAGAGGTAGGTTCAAACCCTGTCTCTGCTTCACAATTGATGCTTTTAACCACCAAGTTCTAATATCCTCCCCAAACTAGGTAGACAATGCCATAGTCTGGATCACTTGCCAACTGTGAACAGATATCTCTGGATCTTAAAGAAATAGGTTATGAGATAAACCTGGATAAGCAAGGATGAAATGCCATTATTTTAAGAGTAAATGTTACCCCCCCCAAAAAAAAAAATTTCAGTTATCATGAACACCAAGTGCTATGCTCCCCCACTAAGATAGATGAATGGGATGTTCAAGATTAGCAAATGCAACACAGGCTCACCAAGATCATATGTGGGTCCAGCACGATGTTAGACACTGCGGACGACTTCAAGAGGAAATGCGGGAGATCTGAAGAGGAATTAAGACCTGTCCTAAAAGGGCTTAAAGTCTAGTCAGAGGCATCAGGGCAGCCTCCAAGACCTCATTTTATTTTAGCCACGTAAGTGCCAGAGGACATCTTCAAATTCTTAAAGATCTTACTTTACAGATTTACTCCTGCTTAGCTGATAGTCATATCTGCAATTCTTTTTTTTTAATTAAAGTATATTGGCATACAATATTGGAATAATTTTAGGTGTATGGCATAGTGATTCCACATTTATACGTATGAAATAATCACAATAAGTCTAGAAACCATATATCTGCAATTCTTTCTTTTATTAATTATCAAGAAATAATAAATGAGGAAATGAAACAAAAATGTAAGATCACTCACATTTTTAAAGCTATTGGAGCTAACTTCGACTTCTTTTTCCTTCTCTTTCTACGTCAATCCCTATGATTTTTTCCTACTCATGATTTTCCAAACCCACTACCTTTTCCATAAACAAGCTTATGCCACAGACTTGGAAGAATAGTGAAAATGCTTTGGAGGAAATTCCCCTCAGAGGTTAATGTGTGTTATAAATCTTCCCCAATTTTTATTAGAGACATAAAGATATTTTAGGGATGTTAGAGTAATGAGGGCATTCAAGTATGTTAGCATTTTAAGTAATTCAATAACTGTTTTTTCAGGTTCACCACAAATGATGCAGAAATGAGCATAAAAGTATCAGAAAACAAGGCTTCAGATGTTACAAGCTTGGAGGTAGAAATAAAACCAAGGGGAAATGCCACTTTCCCATGGGAGTAAGAAAGAGCAGAGTCTGACCCAATGTGGCTGGCTGGGAATGGAGGTAGCAGGCAGCACTGCTCAAAATTAGAAGAAAAAAAAAAAGACAGAAAAGCAGGGACTATCACCTTTGGGGACTTTCAAAAATAGTAAAGGAGACTTGTTAATTAAACAGACTTATCAGAGCTAATTCTTCGAGCTCTGGAGAAAGTGGAGCCATCCTGATCTTTGAGAATGTCACTAAAGACAGAAAAAGAAGGACAGTTGTGCCCTAAAGCTAGGAACACAGCTTGGGGGAATCAGAGGTTAAATGTCAAAGGATCAAACATAAGTTTTACAGCCAAAGTATTAGAAACAAAGATGGAAGCAATTGTTAAACTGGCTCCCTTTAAGTGATCTACCTTTAAATGGTCAAAGATATTATCTAATTTCTTCACATTGTTGCTATGGGAATTCTGAGTGGCCTGCTGGATGTATTTCCCCCGTCATATTTTTCTTTTTAACCAGCAAATGTTTACTTAACACAGTACACAAAGCTCATTGAAATCGATTCTGAATTTTGTGCCAATAACTCATCACACCAATCCTGGATTACAAGATAGGAATGTGGGGTGCTAACCCATCCATCCCAAAGAATGCTGAGGGATCATAACTGAAGTTCACTGCACACTTTCTGTTGCTAAGTGCTTTATACATATTATCTCACTTGATCCTGACAACTCCCCCAGATACTCTGGCAAGTTTCACTTTATAGAAATCGAGGCTAAAAAAGCTGAAGGGACTTGCCCAAATTCATACATCCTATAAGCAAACTCACACCTGAGTCTAATCATCACAAAGAATAGATACACTTTAAGCCTAACTCTCACATATCACATCTGATATTCACTTCAGTGTGGGGAGACAGAGACCATTATGCCAATCTTGCAGATGAGGCAACAGAAGCTAGAGAATACAGTTGCCACGGTCACTAAGCCAACATGTGGGAGTAATGGGACACTCAGCCAGGTATTTTGGATTCTAAGCCCAATGTTCTTTTCCGTACCACTGAAGGGTACTGTTCTGAAGGTGGGCATCTACTTGGAAGGCTCTATTTCCTTAGATGTGTATAAAAGGCACGGCCAGAGGGAAACCCAGCAGCCTGGAGTTCCGGCAGGCTCTGAGAGCAATTCGTGGAAGGGTTAAAGCAGCCTGGTCAACGCTTCAGCCCTGAATCTCAGGGAAACAAAGGAAACCATCCACTCCTACACCGTTAGCCAAAGCTCATCCAGAGACCAACTTCCAGTGTGATGGCACATTCTGTACTAGTGTAGTTGGCACTTTACTCAAACAAGGGCAGGGACCAAGTAGATCATCAGACAGCAGAGAAAAAGGGAAATACCCACAATGACTCAGCCTGGTGTCTGCATCTTTGCACCCTCACTCACGGTTCTGGATGGTGATCTTGCGCTGCCGGTAATCCGCCCCCAGCACAGGCTCATTCTGCCCCCGCCTCTGGGCCACGATGCGGACCTCCCGCTGGCTGTCATTGCAGTCATTGGAAGGGTCCTGGCCCAGGGATAATGCTGCCTGGTATGCTGAGGAGAGAGGACACACCTAAGTCACACAGCAATGGGGAATTCCCAGGAAGCAAGGTGCCCTCACTATGAACATGTGTCCCCCGGGCATCTTGTTAGCATGAAGATTCTGATTCTGTGGGTCTGGGGTGAGAAGTAGAGATTCTGCTTTCCTAATGAGCTCCCAAGTGATACCAAAGAACCACAATTTGAGCCCAAGAGTTCAGAATCCCCCCCCAATAGGCCATCAAGTCTTGGATGACTCCCATCCCTACTTCCTGTGTCTCATTTTTAGTGGCCTTAAACTCTGCTCCCTTAAAATACACTTGCCCTTACAATAAAAGTTTGAAAGCTGTTAAATCTGCTGGAGCAAATGCCTACTATCCTAGTCTCACCTATCTCCCCACTTAACCCAGGCATTTTAAGAGTACCCTCCCCCCAGGAAACTATACCTGAACTTAGAGGGGGGGGGTCTTTTGGGGACAGCATCAGTCTCCATCGGTGGCTAAGACAGGTTTTGGGGTTCATATTGACATTTGTAGGACTAAAAGAGGTAAAGCTGATGTTTCTCCCTCCTTTGATCTCAGGGAGTTCATCTGCTGGGTGTCTGCTTCTGCTAGAAATTTTGGGAGCAGAAAACTGTGGCTCGAGAGCCACATGCGGCTCAAAAGCTGCAGTTTGCCCCTCTGTTGACTAATGAGTTTGCCGACCACTGCCTTAGGGAAAAACACTTAAAAAACATTTTAATGTACTAATGTCTTTAACCTGACGTCAAAACTTCTGGGTAAAGGTAATGCCTTACTCATTAGTCAACAGAGCGGCAAATTGTGGCTCGTGGCCTGGGGAAAATGTGGGGTGGATACTGGAGTTTTCTGACCACTGTCCCAGGGTGACAGTGGGTATCTGGGTTCCTTTGTTCCTTGAGAGAGGCAGAGGTGGGCAGCCAGGAAGAGCTTTGGTTCTAGACAGCGGAACCAATTGTTATTTAAGAGGTCAGACATGGCTATATAGGGGAATTGTGCATCTCAGAAATGTACTCCCTGGGAGCAATGAGCTCCGTATCACTGTTTAGTCAGCAGGGGAGTGACTGTCCACCAGGAAGGCTGGCTGTAGCATCGAACTTGGCAGTGGGCACAG
>PVJN01011384.1:0-54474 GCA_004026805.1 Lasiurus borealis
TGAGACAGCTCTAACTCTGACTCATCTCCTTCTGACTTTATTTCCACATAGTAATCTTTATCTCCTTCAGTCTCTTTGAAATTGGAAAAATAGTTCTGTGTAGCTATTTGGGCATTTAAAGGTAAATTTCTATTTACTGTCAGAACTTTCTGTGAGTCCTGAAGAGTGAGATCTGAGCGTTTTCCAGTACCCTGTTGACACGAGTCACATATACCTGGCAGCAAATCCTGGTGACTCTCACACCTTGAGCTTTTGTGTAAAGACAACATCTGTTTCATTCCCATTTTATTAGGGTAGTTGATGGAGTCTGCTGACTTGTTTATTAAGATGGAGGAAGAGCCAAAACTGGTTCGGCTCAGTGGATAGAGCGTCGGCCTGTGGACTGAAAGATCCCAGGTTCGATTCTGGTCAAGGGCATGTATCTTGGTTGCGGGCACATACCCCAGTAGGGGGTGTGCAGGAGGCAGCTGATCGATGTCTCTCTCTCATTGATATTTCTAACTTTCTATTCCTCTCTGTAAAAAAATCAATAAAATATATTAAAAAAAAAAAGATAGAGGAAGATGAACATCTGTTATAAGGCTGGGATTTAGTGCTGATTCCTTTCCGACTCAAAGAGTTATAAAAATGACCTTGTTGGGCTGACTGACCAAAGGAGTCTTCCTTAGAAGGAAGGTCTTCTCCCAGTGGGCAGCTGGCCTGGATGGTCCTGCCTATCCTATCCTGCAGTGTAACGGGGCCTAGGCCACGTCCTGGCTCAGCATGGGCATGCTCTCTGAGTGCAGCCTGTCTGGCACGTTGTCTTTGCTGACAGAAAACGCTGCGAGGAGTGGTCTCTAGCCTTGACTTAGATTTTCTGGATGTGATTCTCTAGGTCATTCCAGATTTTGTCTGCCTCTTCCAACATTTTATCAGATACAGATTTATCCGCTATGGACAAGTTTCAGCTGAAGGAGTTATACAGCAAACTCAAGTTGTTGTTGTCCGAGGGTCGCTGGTCGTAGGGCTTCTTGTCCTCCCTGAGCTGGAGGCTGTCCTGGAACACGAGGGACCTCGGGCCGTCACAGCATGTGAAGTTGGCCTCCAGGCCCAGGAAGGTGCTCCTCTTGGGACACATGAGGCTGCTGCATTTGAAGTCCAGTGAGAGTGGGTCTGGGAGCCAGATGGTGTTATAGCTGTTCTCCTCCACCACCTCAAGTTCATGTATGCTCTGGTTCAACACCTCCCAACCTGTTGGAGGCCCCCCTCTCTTTGTGTGCATAGGGCTCTTCTCGTGGCCTGTGTGCCCCTCGGAAGGTTAGCTTTGGGGTGCTCTTGGGTCAAATAGAGTCCCTGGCTGATTTGGGGGCAGTAGATTCAGCTGCTTCCCATTAAGCAATCATGAGTTTTAAGTCCTCATTACTTGTGTTAGCATAGAAATAGTCTATGTCATCCATAGTCAACTCTAAAGATGACTTGAAGGGTGTCATTCTGTTCTGACCTTCTGTTTCAGGGTCATTCTGCAGTTCCCTTCGGGGACTGTACTGATTCTTATTCTGAGGGCACATGTTGCTCTCACCAGCACTGCTGGCCTGCCTGACCATTCTGTGATCGGAGCTGGCGGAATCTGTGGACTCAGTCTGTCCCAGGTGCCAACTTCATGGGCAACTGGAAGTACTATCTCTGCACAGTAGGCTGGAGTTCAGATCTGAAGAGGAAAAGATTGGCATGAACATCTGGTAATCATCGTCCTTCTCCTCATTCTCCTGGGAAACAAGGCTTGCTTGATTTGGTGGCTCATCCAGATGTTTCTGATGGCCCCACCCCCCTGAAGCACCCTGAGAATGGTAGAGCTGCTGGGCTGGCTGTTCCTCTGGGTGGGAGATGGCCCTGCCGACCTCTGTTGGGGAGAGCCTTTTGCATGTCTTGTGCTGTTTCACTGGTCTTCAAAACTCTATGTGATCTTGAGGAAGGTTCCCATCAAAACTAAGGTGAACATTAAGCTGTGTAATCAGGAGTCGCATAACATAACACCTGCCCTACCAACTGGTACAGCTAATTCCTTAGCATTAACTACTACCTATAAGCTAATAACGTTCAGTTTTAATGTTCTTATCCTGGACCTGTCCCGAGCCTTGGACCTCAAATGCCAGCTGCCAGTCTAACGTTCCTCCAACATTCCCACAGACCCAGTAAAATTACATGCCTCAATCTCAGCACAGCAATCTCCCCCATATCTGCCCTCCCTCTGTATTTATCTTAGCTGTTATTGACTTTACCCTCCCAAGTTATTGACATCATTCTAATTTCTCCTGTTTTTATCCATCATCTTGTGGGATCCCATTAATGCTCTATCCCAGTCACTACTATCTTAATCCAGCCTTCAGCATCTCTCACCTGGACAAGAGGGAATGCTTCCTTCTTGCTTTGGACTCTCTATGCCTCCTGCACTTGAATGACTTTTTCCTTCACCAAGTTAGGGAATTTTTCAGCCATTATTTCTTCAAACATGTTCTTGATCCTTGTTCTCTTTTTTCCCCTTTTGGCACATCTAGTATGTGAGTATTATTATGTTTCATGTTGCCCCACAGCTCCCTTAAGCTATTTGCTGGTTTTTTAATTGTTTTTGTTTTTCTTTTCTTTTTTCTTTTTGGTTCTTTGATTAATTTTTTTTTCTACCTTGTCTTCTAATTCACTGATTTGATCTCAGCTTTCCCTAATCTGCTATGTATTCACTCTCCAATGTGTTCTTTATTAGTGCTATGTCAGTCTTTATTTCTCACTGTTCTTTTTTCATTGTTATTATGCTGTTGACATCTTTACTATCATTATTCTGAACTCTATATCAGATAAATTTCGTTTGTCTCTTCTTCTGGAAAATTTTCTTGTTTTTTTTCAATTAGGGGTTGTTTTTTTTGTCTCTCCATTTGGCTACTTGTTTGGATTTGTGTCTATGTTTTAAGTAGATCTGCTATGACTTCTAATCTCTAATGCAGGACAATGTTAGATGCTATTTCTGATTGGCCCCGAGTGCCCTATTTGGGGCTTCCAGCAATCCACAGCTTGTGGCTCACTCTGCTTGGTCCTTCCAAGATATGCACCAGACTCTGCTTTTCCTAGCCCCAGGCTTAGAAGGAGTCAGGCAAAGACTCAGAACCTCCAGAGATCTGCAGTCTGATTGTTTTCAGCCTTGATTGGCCCTGGGCTATGTACCACAAGGTAGGGCCAGAGTTTTCCCAATAGGGTGTGGCAACTGTCTTTCCCCCAGGCCAAAACCACCTGGATAGCAAAGGTCTGCAGGAGAAAAATGTCCTCAGCACCATGAGGGTATGACTCAACATAGGAAACCAGGATGGCTGCCCTCCAAACACCAACCCCAAAGCCCCCAACCCTAGACTCTCCTCATACAGCTCTAGTCCTCTCTGTCTTCCCTCTAACAGAGCCCAAGGTGAGTGACTACACACAAATTTTTGTGTGTTGGCTCTTTTAAGAGATTGCCTGCATTTCCAGCTGTCTCTGGCTGACAGAAAGCTTTCTGGCCGACAGAAAGCTTTTCACAGCTTTCTCAGTTCTGGTGCTCTGGACTGTGGAGCCCAGTTTTGGGTTTAGATCCCAGAGTTCTTAGTGGGAACCCCCACAGTTGAGATATCTCTACCAGACCTTCAACTGTTGTCTGTGGGAGCCCAGCCACCCCGTTCACATCTTTGCCCTTCCTACCAGTTTCTACTTTCTGTCCTTGGTTATCAGGGTTCTCTCCAGCAAGTCTTTAGTTGATTTTTCACTGTGTTTTTTTCTGTATTTGAGTTGTATTTCCAGTTCATCCTTAGAGTATCAGGTAGCTTTCACTTACTCCAGCACTATTTTTAATAGAAATATTTCCATTTTAAAATATCCACAATCATGGTAGCTCTCTTGGGGGAGCAAGCAACTGGGAACCCAGGCTGGGCAGGCTGTGTACAGCTGAAAATAATTTTGGCCCTTGGAGAAGGCAGAAAAGTGGCATAGAATATGGGGTGATTCTTTGGTTTTAAAGTATTTTGAAAAATTATGTTACATTGTCTTTTAATACTAAGCATGTGGCTTTCTTAAATTTATGTTTCAGCTTTGGGCTTGGAACCTTCTTAGCTTTATTCTTGCCTCTTCGTTTTGTCTTTAGTGTCTTCCTGGAAGGTTCCAAGAAATCTACTGAATTAGAAATACAAAGGTCCCGCCCCTTACTCCATTACTCTGGTGGTGCGTGTCCCATGGCCATTGATGTATGTCCCCACAACCCTGGGCCTGAGTGTGTTTGGGGGAAGAAGAAACTTGTGAGAGGCTTGACAATGAACTGGATTGTTAATTTTTAAAATGCTGTCATGTAGCCTGCTCCAGGGAAGAAGACTGGTATCAAGCCGACATCAAGCCGACAACAGAGAGCCACTGCAACTCTATAAAGCCTGTCCCTGTAGCCTTAAGAAAGAATGCTTTGGCCTTAAGAATCATGTTTTTCCTTTTCATGAATATTCTAGTCTTCAGCTTCCTCATTTCTTAGCTGCTGATTTCTTTCTTCTGAGATAGTTTACTTGCCCAGTGACCACAGGGCAGTCCCATATCTCAGTTCCAAGTTTCTTTTTTTTCTTTTTTTTTTGTTAATCCTCACCCGAGGATATTTTTTCCATTGTTTTCTAAAGAGAGTGAAAGGAAGGGAGAGCAGAAAGGTGAGCGGAGGGAGGGGATGAGAGAGAGACAGACAGACATTGATGTGAGAGAGACACATGGATTAGTAGCTTTCTGCATGTGCCTGGACCAGGAGCAGGAATTAAACATGTTCTTGACTGGGAATCAAACCTGAGACCCTTTGATGCACAGGCTGACACTCTGACCACTGAGCAATATCAGCCAGGGCCCAAGTGTGTGTGTGTTTTTTAAAATATATTTTATTGATTTTTTACAGAAAGGAAGGGAGAGGGATAGAGAGTTAGAAACATCGATGAGAGAAAGACATTGATTAGCTGCCTCTTGCACGCCCCCTACTGGGGATGTTCGCACAACCAAGGTACATGCCCTTGACTGGAATCCAACCAAGTGTGTTTTCACAGGATGGTCTTGTCTGGGGTCTACTGCTGGGATGGTCTGCTGTCCTCCCTATACGTCTAGCCTGGGCTCTGCACCCCTGCCTACTCTCAGTCTATTCTTCACAGTATAGCTAGAGCCATCCTTTAAAAACCTAACTCAGCCCATGAGATCCAAGTTAAAGTCCTGCTAAAGACTCCTCTAGCGTCCCAAAGCATGGGCATGCCCTCTGCTCCAGCCAGACAGCCAGCTTGTTCCCAAGCACACTTCTCCTGAGCATTTGCTTTTGCTAGTCCCCAGCCTGGAACATTCTTTCCCAGATATCTGCCCGTTCTAGTTTTCCTTTGGTTGGGGTTTCTCCTTAAATGTCATTTTTCTCAGAATAGGTTTTTTTAATCCTAAATTTAGAAGGCTATCCTGCCTCTCTCTCCCCTTTCCTCCTTTCCTGGATTGATTTTTCTCCACAGCACGTATGACTACCTGTCACTGTATTTCTACTTGTTGATCTATTATCTGTCTCCCCAGGTCTATGAGAGCAGATGTTGCCTGTTCTGTTCACTGCTCTCTCCCCACACTAGCTCATGGCGTAGTAGAGGCACAATAAATATTGTTGGCTGACCAAATAGACCCCATATCACTTGTGTTCCTTGGTATTGAGATAACCTGTTACCAGTTTGATGCCTTAGGAGCTTCTGTTACTCACTATCCCATTTCAATGACTTCCAATAGACGCCGAGCCCATGCCTATCTCCTGAATGGCACACTTAATTGCCTCCCCAAATGCTCCACTTGGGTGTCTAACAGGTGTCTCAAACTTATCATGCTCCAAATTCAATTTTTGAATGTTCCCCACAAACTTATTCTGCATAGCAGATGGTCAATGGTGACTTTAGCTTTCCTGGCCAGAAAACTTGGAGTAATTCCTGACTTCTGTCTTCCTCTCAGATCTCACATGCAATCCCTCAGGAAGCCTGACCTTGCACTTGGTCCAGAATCCAGCAGATTTTCCACACCCAAACTGGGACCAGAATAGTCCCAGCACCATCGCCCTCCCCTGTATGGCGGGGCAGCTTCCTCATTGGTCTCCCTGCTTTTACCTTTGCTTCCCCACAGAATAGCTTCACAGAGCCCTTGAAAACACAGGTCAGAAAAAAAAAACAAGATGGCAGCATAGGTGAACACCTAAGCTGCTGCTTCGCACAACAATTTCAAAACTACAGCTAAAAGACAGAATGGACATCCTCCAGAACCACAGGAAAGCTGGCTGTGTGGAAATTCTATAACTAGAAGGAAAGAGAGGGACTCATGGAGACTCAGAGGAGCTGCAAAAAGCTGAAGGACAGAGACACGCATGTGGAGAGGATGGGCGGCGGAGGGCCTGGCTGGCTTCCTCTTGTGGGAGGGAGACGGAAACTCCCAACTACAGTGAACCCCAGTTCTGACTGCACTGAACCCAGTTCCAGGTGAGACTCATACAGGGGGAGTCTGGACTGTTGGAAAAAGCGAGGAGTGCATGGAAACTCAGGGGAGAGATGAAAGGCAGAGGTTTGGAGGCGTGCGCACGAGTGTGCACAGAGAGGACTAACTGCTGATTGTGCCACTGGCTTTCTCTAGTGGGAGGAAGAGGGAACCTCCCGACTGCACTGAAATCCAGTTCCGACTGCACTGAACCTCAGTTTCGGGCGAGACCCTGGGGACCCAGACTCATACAGGTCCTCTGAGTGCACAGAAACTCAGGGGAGCTGCAAAAGGCAGAGGTCTGGAGGTGTGCAAGTGCAAGTGCAATTACCAAGGGACACTGAGACCCAGGGGCCTTGTAGGGCAGGGCTGACGGAAAGCCAAGGCTGTCTACTCATCCCTGAGACTCTGCCCCATCCAAGCTGAACATAGAGGCTTTTGCAATTTTACAAGTCTTGTATTATAAGGCTGACTCCAGCACAGAAGTTCTCCTGGCATAGACACAGCTAATCCTCACAACCGATTGGCTTGGAGGTCAATTCCCCCCAGTGTTACCAACAACAATCAAGACTTAACTACAACAAGGCTCTACACACAGTCCACAAAAGGGTGCACAGTCCACAAGAGTGTCCACCTCAGGTAATTGGGGAGGTGGAGCTACTGGGCATATAGGACACCTAGCACACAAAGCTACTCTACTAACTCAGGAAGCAGCAAAAATGTGGAGGCAAGGGACAGATCATAAATGAAAGAAATGGAGGAAAACAAATGACTAGATATAGAGTTCAAAACCATGGTTATAAAGTTTTTCAAGAATTTCCTAGAAAAGATGGATAAATTCAGTGAAACCCAAGAGTGGATGAAAAAGGACCAACTAGAAATTAAACATACATTGACTGAAATAAAAAATATTATACAGAGACCTAACAGCAGACTACAGGAATGCAAGAATCAAGTCAAAGATTTGAAATACAAAGAAGTCAAAAACACTCCACTGGAAAAGCAAAAAGAAAAAAGAATAAAAAAATGTGAAAATAGTATAAAGAGCCTCTGGGACAATATCAAGCATACCAACATCAGAATTATGGGGGTGCCAGAAAAAAAGAGAGAGCAAGATATTGAAAATCTATTTGAAGAAATAATGACTGAAAATTTTCCTCACCTGGTGAAAGAAATAGACTTACAAGTGCAGGAAGCACACAGAACCCCAAACAAAAAGAACCCAAAGAGGATCACACTAAGACACATCATAATTAAAATGCCAAGAGCAGAAGATAAAAGACAAAGAGAATATTAAAAGCAGCAAGAGAAAAACAGTTAATTACCTACAAGGGAGCACCCATACAATTGTCAGCTGATTTCTCAATAGAAACTATGCAGGCCAGATGGGAGTGGCAAGAAATATTCAAAGTGATGAATAGCAAGAACCTACAACCAAGATTACTCTACCCAGCAATGCTGTCATTCAGAATTGAAGGTCAGATAAAAAGCTTCACAGATAAGAAAAAGCTAAAGGAGTTCATCAACACCAAACCAGTATTATATGAAATGCTGAAAGGTACTCTTTAAGAAGAGGAAGAAGAAAAAGTTAAAGATAAAAATTATGAACAACAAATACATGTCTATCAACAAGTGAATCTAAAAATCAAGTGAATAAAAAATCTGATGAACAGAATAAACTGGTGAATATAATAGAAGCAGAAGCATAGATAGGGAGTAGAGTGACAATTCTCGAGGGGCGAGGGGAGGGAGAAACTGGACAAAAATTGTACATCTATGGAAGAGGACAATGCAGGGGGAGGGTGAGAGCCAAGTGGAGGAGAGCTATGGAGGGGAAAAGAGGAACAACTGTAATAATCTGAACAATAAAGATTTATTAAATTTTAAAAAAGAAAAGAAAACACAAGTCACATCTATAGTTGGAAGGCAGAATAGTGTTGCCTAGAGCTGAGTGGTTACATGGAAGTGGGCATGACTGCTTATAGGTACAAGGTTTTCCTTGGGGGATAAAATGCTCTAAAATTGATCGTGGTGATCCATGCAGAACTTTCCATACATTAAAACCACCGAATTGTTAAAAAAAGCAAATAAAGATTTTTTAACATTAAAATAGTCATGTCTTGTCCCTTCCCTGCTCAGAACTCTCAGTGGCTCTCATTTCACTTGGAATTAAAGCCAAGGCCTTTTTGATGCTTACTAGGGTCTCCCTAACTTGGTCCCCATTACCTGCCTGGCCTTTCCCTACATCCCCTTCTTTCTTCATTCCACTGGTCCCTTGATGTTTCTAGAACCTGCTATGCTCATTCCCACCTCAGGGCTTTTGTTCTTGCTATTCTCTCTGCCTGGAATGTTCTTTGACCACACATCCAAATGGCTCATGCCTCAGTTCCTTTAGGCCTTTACCCAAACCTCACCTTTCCAGGGAGGCCTTCTCTGACCATGCTGCCTTATTTAATATCATCCTGATACTTCCTATTCCCCTCCCATGGCTTATTCCCTCCGCCTTTAGAATGTATTGTAATCTGACATTCCATGTATTTTACTTGTTTATCATATTACTGATTGCCTTGCCCACTAGAATGTAAGTTCTGTGAGGGTGGAAATTTTGTCTGTTTTGCCCCAAGAGGACTTCTGGCACATAGAACAGGCCTGACACAAGCACTTCAAGTGTTTGTGGAATGACAATGATGGATGGGATGACAGGTGGCAGGACAGCAATCTGCAGGGAGCAGCCTGGGGCTGGAACCTCCCAGCTTAATCCCAGGAGAAAAAAACCCTTGGGTGGGCAAAGCCCTGCATTCACTTTGGCCCTGAATCACGGTAATCTTTAGCACCAGGAGCAGCTGCCAACATAGCAGGAGGGTGAATTGTATAGTATTTTTGAGCCTTAGTTTCCTCATCTATAAAATGGGGTTTTTAGAGAACCTATCTCATAAGGCTGTTATGAGGAAGCAGCTGGAACAGTGCCAAGGACATAATGCCGGGTAGTAATGATTCTGACTACCTTGGGTGTGAAAGAGAGGTTGAACAATGAGGAATATGAAAATGAGAGACAGAGGAACACAAGGAGTGTGTGGGGCAGGGAGGCAGAGTGGATTGCAAAGAGAGAGGAGTAGCCCCAAAGAGGGAGCAGAAAGAGGCCAAGATGAGTACGGAAGGGAAGGGAGGGAGGTGTAGATCTGTCCTGGGGGCTACACAGGGAGGCCAGTGAAGGAGGAGGCAGGCAAGGGGGAGGGGAAGGGATAGGAGGGGAAAGTGGGCATCCTTAAGAGTAGAAACAATGCCCTGTATGCCTCAGCATCTAAAGTTGTGCCCTCACAGGACTTGGTGCACAGGAGGAACTCAGAAGATGCTTACTGACCGTGAATGCCAGTAGGAGCCGTGAAACATTGCCTGTCCCCCCAGCTTCCTGGCTCTCACTCCCATGTGTGCTAGTGGTTGCAAAGGTTACCTGCTGAGCTGCTCCTGCAGTGCCTTCAGCTCTCTCTCCTGCTCCTTCAGCAGCTGCTCCTGGTGCTGGGCTTGCTCCTCGGTCTTCTGCAGCTTATGTCTGAGGGTCTGGGGAGGGGAGAAAGGAAGAAAGGGAAAGGGAGCTGAAAAAAAGGGTCAGAGACCCAGTGACTTGACAAAGGACCCCATGAGACTTCAGATCATGTGAGACCACCCTTGGGTGAAAGGCAGGACTGGGGGATAACACTGGGAACTGTGATGCCTGGCTCTGCCCCTGGGTGAGCATGGAGCCACCACGTCTTCCTTCATTGAGGGGTGGGAGTTACAAAGCTTAAGGACCCAGAAGACCCTGGCTAAGGAGGAGGCTGAAGGGAGGCTTGTAAACAGTCTTGGGTGACCTCCAGAAGACCATTTACAACAAGAGCAACCAGTTGCGTTTTGCAACAGTAGGATTTACATATTGGCAGGAAACCTGCTGAGACTGAGAGCTATGAAACCCAAGAAAAATAACTGCCGTGGAGAACTGTTGGGAAGGTATCACAAATGCCAATGTCTTTAGGGGCAAGGCAGCAGTATTGATGAGTAAAATGAGCCTGGTATGAGGCAATGGGCAGAGGTGGGGACTATGGTGCATTAAAGAATGCATATCCTTCAAAAGACATCCTCAAATAACAATAATCCTAATCCTGTATGGGCTAATAAATGCTGATCTGTGGGCTGGAATGATCCCCAGGCTACCACTGAAGACCTCTGACTTTGGGCCACTTTATATTGGGGAGAACAGACAGGTACAGAGCTCAATTGCTCTCACCTTGACCACCTCCTGCGAGGCTACCTCTGCTTGCTCTTCCTTCCTGGTCACGCTGGTCACTCCTGTTTGCTCTTGTGGCTTCTCTGTGGTGAAGACTTCCTTTGTTCCCAGGCCCTGAAGGATGCTGGGCTCCCCCAGAATGCTAGGCTCCTTGTTCTCCTGCCTGTTCCTTGACATGGAGTCCTCATTCATCCCTCTGGGGCTGGAGACCAGCAGTCTCTGGTCGTGACCCCACTCTGCTTCCTTTTCATGACTCTCCTCTGCTGTTCTTTGACCCTTTGTACTCAGCATAACCCCTTGGCCCTCACCCTCTGTCCCTACCACCTCCTTTGGGGTCTGATTAACCCTCTCCCTTAGCCCCTGGATGCTGGGTGTTGAGTGTTCCAGGCAGATCCCTGTCCGTGGGGCTCCCATCTCCTGGTCTTGCTGTAGCTTCTCCCTCTCTGGTTCCCAGATGCTGTGGGGGGCCCCGAGGCTCCTGGAATCTTCTTTCTTCTTTTCCAAAAAGGGAGGAAGATGCCTGTGTTGCTGGGACGTGGGGAGTCCAGCCAACCGGTCTTCCCCTGGTGCATCTCGCAGACAGCTGGCTTGGCTGGTGCGTGCCTCCTCTGGCTGGACTCCTTTGGGGCCTCCATTTACAGCTGAGATCTGCAGAGAAGCCCCAAACCCATCATCATCCTTCTTAGCACCAATTTACCAAGCTGGTGCATGGGAAAATCCACAGCCCTAATGCAACAAGCTTGCTAAATATGTGGATTCCCAGACCCTTCCACTGATCAGCATATCTGAGGGAGGGTCAGGAATCTGAATGGTAACAGCAGGCGATCTGATCCCAGATCCCAGCTTTGAGCTGATCAGGGAGCATCAGTGCTTCTCTTCACCATTTCCTTTCCTCCCTCACCACTAGCTCACACACTTCTCCCTCCTTCATTTCTATCTTCTGCATGAATCTGATTTCCCCTCAGTTCTTCCCACCCCTCTCCTCTGATCTTTCCCTCCAAACTTGACTTCTTTATATTTTCTTGTCTGCAAAATGGGAATAATCATACCCCCTTTGTAGGGTTGTGATGAAAACTTAGATTGACCAACAGTCTGCTAAGAGTCAGCTGTGCCAAGAAGCCTTCTCTGGACTTCACGTTCTCCTGTGCACGTCTGCCCCCTATGCCTCACATATCATGTCACAGCATGTTCCTTGCAGTGGTTCTCAACCTTTCTAATGCTGCGACCATTTAATACAGTTCCTCATGTTGTGGTGAATCGTAATGTAAATATCTGTGTTTTCTGATGGTCTTAGGCGACCCTGCTAGTGGTTCTCAACCTGTGGGTCACTGCTATAAAGCCTAAGACCATCAGAAAACAGGTCGCGATCCATAGGTTGAGAACCGCTGCTTTAGGGTCTGCCTCCTTGAACAGACCTGGAAGTCCTTCAGGTCAGAGACTGAGTTCTCATAGTTTCTGGACCCGGTACCTGGAAGCTGGTGGGGGAGCAAGGCGAGCACGTGGAATGATGATAACTGCAAACTACCACTTACTGAGCACGTGGCAGGAGCCTTGCTCTTTGCTCCACATGGTCTGTCTCAAGGCATCCTCACAATTGCCCTGCGAGCATGGCAAATAATTTGCTGGAGGGCCGTGGACAGTAAGGGCCGGAGCTGGGATTTGAACCAGGTGACCTAGCTCTTCTTCAACGGCTCTCTGAACTGAATTGAGACATTTGCAAATTATCCAGAAGAGGCTGTTTCCCTGGTCTGTTTCCTATAAGCTTCTGGTCACCCTCTCTAGCACCTCCTCCTCCCCTGGACCCCACTGGCTTCTGCAGATGATGTCAGCCATCCCTTTCTCTCCCTGATAGCCCCAAAGCTTAGGAATATGAGCCTTCGCTTCTGTGGGTCCCCAGTCCCCAGGTCCACACATTGGCCTTTCTGTCTGTCTGTCTACTTGGTGCAGGGCTCAGTTATTGCTCAACCCAGGGGGGTCCCAGCAGAGATGGAGAAGAGGCAACTCAGAGTGACGGTCAGGCAGAAGCACCTCCTTTGGGGAGTCTTTGGTTTTCCTGGGTCTTCCCTGGGTCCGGCTGGAATTAGAGCAGCGGGACCTGAAAGTAAAAGGAGCAGGGGGATCCTGAACCTCTCTGCAGAAGTGGTCTTGGCTCTTGGATGCAGGATATCCTATCTTTCCAACCACCCATTCACCCCACCACCCTTTCACCTTCCTCCTCTCCACCCCCACCCTCATGCATGCATCCCCCTCTTCATCCATCTCTGCATCCCCATCCTCCTTTTGTCCACCACCCCACCATCCATCCATCCTTCTAACACTCTAGCCCAGCCACCCAACAACTCTTTAGAGTGTATTCTATGCAACATCACGGGCTAGGGAGGTGGAGATTCAGGGACTCAGAAAGCAAGAAGGGCGGGAGAAATGACGGTGCTAGAGGCGGAGGGCATGGGGCTTGCTCGGGATAGGTGGTAGCTGTGGCAGCAGGCATGAAAAGAAGCTTCCCTCCAAGTGTACCCACTCACTCTGAGAACATGGGCCAGGCCCCATCCAGGTCCGGCCGCTGGAGATCCAAGTCGAAGGCCACCCCGTTGAGAGCATAGAGGGAGTCCAGGATGTCCTCCTGGAGTTCAGGGCACAGCAGAGGGCTCCGGGGGCCATACCATTCCCTGTGTTCACAGTGGTCAGCATCTGTGGCCTTTGGCCCTGGTGCTGTTGCCACCCCCAACCTCAGAGCACCCACCTCTGCTGCATACCGTAATGGGACAATTCCCCAGGCAGGGCTGTGGCCCTTGGGGAGTGAAGGGCCTAAGTATCATGATGAATTGTCACTTATGACTGGGCTTCTCACCTCCCATCTGCTCTGTCTTCCTTAACTTTCCCCTCCTCTCTCATTTGATATTAAACTATCCTTGTGGGGATGAAGGGGGAAGTTTCTTGAAGGAGGGACAGTGGGCTCAGGTACGAGCAGAAGCATGCCTCACCTGGTGAGCTCTGGGTTCAGGAGGCAGAGCTGCAGGCACTCGGCCAGCTGTCCGTGGGCAAGGCAGAAGCGGATGAAGGCGCGGCCTTTTCCCAGAGGGGTCTTCAACTGCAGAGCACGCAGGGGACAGAGTGGGGTGGTGTTAGGCCAGGGGAACTCAGCCAGCACAGAGCAGGCATGGGTGGTCGATGAGAATGGGTGTCATGGGACTTGAGGCTACGGGAGGAAAGGGTGGCTGGAGTGGTGCTGAGGACAGCACTAACGAGAGTTGAGGACCGGTGGTGGTGGTGGTGGTGGTGGTGGGCGGGGGGAGGCATGAGGAGGGAGGTGTCTATGGTCAGTGGAGCTGGGATGGATAAGAAAAGGGCCTCAGGCAGGCATGGGTCCCCTGGCCCCCAGGTGATCCCCATCAAGGACCTGGTGGCAGGACCCCATTATCCTGGGGCCAGCCTGCCTGCCACTTGGCCCTGGGTACCTTGTCCTGCGAGTGAACAAAGAGGGCTGGCTCTGTGTTCCCCCGCTGCTGCCTTAGGGCCGTGCAAAGGAAATCCCAGTAATCCTTCTGAGGCCTTAGGAAGCCCTTCTGCTGTTTCTGGTCAAACTGGGAGCAAGAGGAGAGAAAGGAATCACAGAAATGCTTCCTCCCAGAACACACCCTGTGTCCCAGCATGCTGAGCGGACACATGGCAGAGGGGCAAGGGCTTGTGTCCTGGCTCAGGTCCTGGCTCTGCCCTTACTGGCTGTGTGGCCAGGAACAAGCTGCTTGACCTCTCTGAGACTTCAGCGTTCCCATTCATTCATTCCAGAAATACTTACTGAGCACTCACTATGTGCCAGACCTGTTCTAAGTCCAGGGGCGACCACAGTGAACAAACTGACCTCATGGGCTTGTATCTCGGAAGGGGTGACAGAAAATGAACAAACTGAAAAAGTGAAGATATATACTGTTAGATAGTATGACTGCTAAGGAGAAAAAAATAAAGCAGAAAAAGGGAATAGGAATTGCGTGTGTGTGTGCACGCATGTGTGTATGTGATGGTATGTATGTGCAGTGTATGTGATATGTGTGTGTTAAAATTTAGATGAGGTGGTTAGAGAAAGCCTTACTGAGGAGATCCTATTCAAGTTGAAATCAACAGGAAATAAAAAAGTGTACCTTCTAAATTTGTGGGGGAAGAACATTCCAGGCAGGTGAAATAATGCATGCAAAGGTCCTGGGGTGGGTGCATTCCTGGTGAGCTTTAGAAGATAAAGGAGGTCTGTGTGACTAGAGGGCAGCAGATGGAGGGCAGACTGGCAGGAGACTCACACATATCCATACCACATATACACAAACCTCACACACTCCCACCCATACCCACCCCCACACCACACATATACACACACATCATCAGGTAAGTAGGAAGGGTATACGTGTAATGTGGGGGATGGGCAGGCCATGAGTCACTTCAGGGGTTTAGAGTGAGAATTGCATAAGGTGGGCATGTAAAAGCTTAGCCTGGCACAGAGTACGTGCTCAGTAAAAGCTGGTGATAGTGATGACCAGCAGCAAGGAGGGCCAGCTCTAGGACATCTGTGCCTCTGAAACTGTAGTCCTCAGCAGGGTGGTTTCCCCCAGCCCCACCCTGCCCCAGCCCGGCCTCCCCACCCCTCCCAGGCTACATGAGTGAGATTAAATGTCAGGAAGGTCTTGCTGACTGAGGGGGACAGCATGGTGCATGGTAGCAAAGGAAGGGCGGCTCTTCCCTCAGGATCTGGGGAAGCCCTCCTGGTTATCTGAGCCTGGAGAGAGAGGAAGGGAGGGGACCCACCGAGAGGGCAGGGGAGGAAAGGCAGGGCCCCACCTGCAGCAGCCGCTCCAGGCAGCCACAGAGTCCGTGCAGCTCAGCGCTGGCGTCTGTCACCCGATGCCCACCCCCGTAGCCCTGGAGGATGGCAGAGACAGCAGCTGTGAGGAGGATGGTGGACATCAGACATCAGGGAGTGAGGTCTCTGAGGCTCCCAAGAACCCCTAATTTCTCCCTCAGTTCAGTCCCAGAAAACCTCTCACCTTTCAGGTCCCTGGTGACCTTGAGGGCAGCCCCCTCTTCCGCCATGAATATTTGAAAGGATATGATTCCTATGGCTCTGAAAGTTCACGCCCGAAGGAGCCTCTGGGGTTGGCTGTCCGATCCTCTCCTTACAAGAAGGAATAATCAGCCTAGAGAAGGAAAGGGATGGCTCTCGGGTCACAGTGAGTTAACTGGTAGAATAAAACCCCAGATCTTTCTTGTAGGCCAGTGTGGGAAGGTGGCGGCATGGCCCCCCCCTCCCTTATAGAGCAGTTCCTGGCGCTTGACATCTTTGTCTCACTCAGTCCCCACAATAATCCTAGCAGGTTACCAACTCCATTTTAGACAAGATGAAAAAGGGGCTCAGAGAGGGTAAATCTTTTACTCAACACCACAAAGCGATAAGTTGTGAAACCAGAATTTGAACTCAGGTCTGTGTGCCCCCCTGGACCCATGCTGCCAGCCCTGACTTGATGTGAGTGAGCCTGTTAGTGTTCATGCCATGTGGATGCTGGGCTGAGGGACCGTCACCCCTCTTCCCATACGGAGCCCTGCCAGGGAGTCATCATCCTTGAGACACATTCTCATCCTTTCCTGATCCCCAGCTGAGCGGAAAATATGCATTCTTTGGGGAAAGGGAGGCAGAAGTAAGGCGAGGCCTGAGAGCTGGGACTGGGGTGTGGGGAGTAGGATACCTGGGATACCTTGCCACTCTCTCCCCCAGTTAAACTCAGCTTTCCCCCCTTCCCCCAGAGGGTCCTGGAGCTCAGGGAGAAATACTGTGGCCCCTGAAGGCCAATGGGCTTATTCTGAGAGCCTGGAGTAAAGACGGGCATGGGGTAGGAAAGACTGGGCATTGGGGTGGGAAAGACTGGGCATTGGGGTAGGAAAGACTGGGCATTGGGGTAGGAAAGACTGGGCATTGGGGTAGGAAAGACTGGGCATTGGGGTAGGAAAGACTGGGCATTGGGGTGGGAAAGACTGGGCATTGGGGTAGGAAAGACTGGGCATTGGGGTCTTGCCTCCCAAGCTGTGGCTGGTTGCTGGAATTTGGGGGTGGGTGAAAGGGGAGAGCAGTGGGGGCACAGTGGAGAGGATAGGGTGGGGAAAAGGAGAGTAAGGAGGGAGGGTGGGTGGAGGACAGCATTCAGGGAACACTGAGCTGGGAGTCAAGGGACATGGGTCTCCATCATGGCCCTGGAATTCACTGTGACCTTGGGCACGTCACTCACCTTTCTGGGGCCTCACTTTCCCCACATGTAGACCAAGAGTTCGAATTTAGGGTCCCTGAAGTCCCTTCCAGACCAGACTGATTGTAAATCCACAAACACCTACCTATATGCATCTTGGCCTGTCCCTCCTACCCATCCAGATTCCTCAGCTTCTCCCTCCTGGCATCATTTCCCGCCTCCAGCCTCCCCCAGACCCCGGAGTCCATCTGAACTCACCTGGGAAGGCCTGACTGGTGGAGGCACAGAGAGCGGGTGCTGAGCCGGAGCCTGCCACTTGTGGCTCTAGTCCTGGCACTGCTCTCAGAGTGTGCCGCGTGGGTGGGTGACTCAGGCCCAGGCCAGCACTCTGGAGGGGAAACCCTGCTCCGAGGGGGAGGAGCAGAAGACTACGGGGAGAAGTGGCAGAGTCAAGGTCAAGGGCAGCAGGGCAGGACGGCTGAGATGGGGATGATTAGCTGGCCAAACACGGACTCAGGCAGGGGTGGTGGGGAGCGGCCACCGCTGCTGGTCAAGTTTCCTTCCATTCTCATCACGGCCACTTGCTTGCTTTGTCTTTCTTCATCACGGCCACCAGGTGGCGCACAGAGGCCGGGATGCTGCCCCTCGGACACGCTGCCAGCTTTTTGGCCACTTGGGGGTGTGAGGCAGGTGGGGAGGGGAAGGCAAGGGCCCCATCACCTGTCTGTCTGTCTCCTCCTCCCCACCTCAGTCTCCCGAGGGGTCCCCATCCGTCCAGTCCTGGTCCTCAGCCCTCAGAGGAGGGAAGGGACCCCGGGGAGGTGCTGTTTCCAGGAAGGGGCCAGGTACGCTGCCCAGGTGCGCTGTGGCCCTTCCACCCCCGTGTGCGCTCTGCCTCCTGGAGCTCAGGTCTCTCCCCCACCGCCTGGTCCTCGCTTTTCTAGGCCGGGGTGACCCCAGGGCTAGTGCTGGGGGTGCAGAGAACGGGGGAGCAGGCACCTGGGAGGACACTGTTCACAAAACCCAGGAAGCTCACGTGAGCCCCGGCGCGCGCCATGCCCGGCTCTCCTGCGCCTCCCCGGGCCTGTCTCTCCCGCTTCGGGACCCGGTCGCCCGGTGCAGAGGCTCTGTCCCCCTTCCTGTCCCCCGCGTCCCTATCTCTCCCCCTCATTATCTCTCCTTATCTGCTTCCTGCCTCTTCCGTCGCTCCGTCGGTGTCTTTCTCGCCTCCCCAGGACTCATCAGCCGGCCCGCGCTCCCCGGCTCCCGGGACCCCGCCGCCGCCCCTCCCCGCGTCCCCGCCCTCGGGGCTCCCTCTGTCACTGGTTGCTCCCGGCGCCCGTGTCACCGCCCCTCGTCCGCCCCGGCCTCCCCCGCTTCCAGGCGGTGCCGCCGCCGAGGAGGCTCCGGGAGGGGACCGGCTGGGGGCGTCGCCGCCCCCCCTCCCGCGTCGGAGGCGCCCTGGGCTTGGGGGGGCGGGCCAGCTCCCGGGGCGTCCGCCTCCCTGCCCGGCACAGGCCCGCGGGGCGCGCGGCCGGATGGGCTGCACCGTGAGCTTGGTGTGCTGCGAGGCGCTGGAGCCCGGGCCCCCCTGCGGCCCCCAACCTCCGGGGAGCCCCCCGGGGAGCTCCCCGGGCCCGGCGCTGGGCCGGTGCCGGGAGCCCGGGGGGTTGGTCCGCGCCGAGAGCAGGCGGCTCCTGCCTCAGGTAGGCGCTGCGGCGGCGATGGGTGCGGGGAGCGGGTGGCTGGCGGGCAGAGCCCACCCAGCTCACCTGAGTGAGACAGGTGAGGAGCTCAGCCAGGAAGGAGCCCGTCAGCTGTTGGGGGGGGTGGGGGGGAGTGAGGGCAGGTTGCCCCAGGGGCATGGGTTGGATGAGGACCTGGTGAAGACGCAGAGTTAGTTAGGTGAGGTCTCACCTGGATCGCTAGTGCCCTTGGGAGGAGTATGATGTAGCACTTGACTCTTAAAGGGCAAAGCGTTCAGGTGGGTTTAGGAGCCCTCCGAGATGGGCAGGGCCAGGAGGGCTGGGGAAAGGCACTGAAAGTGTCATTTCACCTGAGCTGGTCCTGGGTGTCCCTCCTGGGAGCTGTGGCTGTTGTCCCTGACCGGGGCTCTCTAGCCAGGAGGGAGGGGCCTTCTGAGGCAGGGAGGACCCCACCAGAGCCAGACTGCCCTGAGGATGGTGGGGGCAGCTGGACCCTCACTCCTGCATCCTCTGTCTGGGTAAGTCTGGGAGCCTTGCAAGTGGGGAACGGACCCCGGGGGAGGTGACAGGCCGGTGTTTGTTCTGGATGAGGCATCTGTCTGGGAAGCACCGGGCCTGGTACAGGTGTGGGCACGGGTTTCTCCCAGGAGGAGGAGAGGCAGATATTTGGGGTCTCCAAGGACTGTATAGCTTGCTCTAGGCTCCCGGCATAATCCTAGCCTCCCTCCCTGTTTGGGGCTGTGAGAGCTGGAGCTTTCTAAGATTTGCTCGCTGTGCAGGGTTTGGATTATGGTGCTGCCTTGTAGCTCTCCACTTGGGTGCACAGCGTGGCTACATCTAAGCCCCCTTCTCCCCCTTCACGGTGGCAACCAGTGAAGCCAGGTGTGTGTGTGTGTGTGTGTGTGTGTGTGTACTTGTGTATGTGCGTGTGCTTGCACACACATGTCTCAGAGTGATCCCTCTGCCCCACTTGCCTAGATCCCCTCAGGGCACAAATTATGGCATATTCATGGTTGTATTCCGCAGTGCCAGGCGGAAGGCTGTACTTACAAACAGAACTCTCTGTCCTTCCCCAGTGTTGGCTGGGTCATCACCACGGTGACAGACCACGGTGAGGGACACGCCTGGGGTGTAGCTGTTGCCTGAGCCCTTGCAGTGGCTGGTGGCTTGAGCCTAGCGGGGGGCCCAGGGGCAGGGTGAGGCCTGGGGGTGCTGGCTGAGGGGCGTTGGCTGCTCCTCGAAGACTGCTGCCTCTCAGTCCTGGCAAAGGGGCAGAGGGGCCAGCCTGGGAAGGTGGCGTGGCAGAATCCCCGGACTTTTGGGCCCCTCCAGAGGTCATCCAGGCTCCCCTTCTTTCTTAGAGCCTCGAGCTATTTGGGGAAGTGATTTCACAGCTCCTCTTCCTTATCTGTCTCTATCTTAGACGCTTCTTTTTTTAAAAAAAAATATTTTTATTGATTTCAGAGAGGATAGGAGAGGGAGAGAGATGGAAAGATCCATGATGAGGGAGAATCATTGATTGGCTGCCTCTTACACGTCCCACACCAGGGATGGAGCCCACACTGGGTCATATGCCCTTGACAGGAATCAAACCCGGGACCCTTCAGTCAGCAGGCTGACGCTTTATCCACTGAGCCAAACCAGCTAGGGTCTCAGATCTTTCTTGACTTTACTTTCTCTGTTGGTGGGTCTCCTTGATTCCCTGTCTCCCTACTTCTCCCACTCCCATGCAGCCAGCTGTGAGGGAGGTGCCAGGTGGGCTGAGGGACAGCTGTCTGCTGAGATGGAGGAAAGAGCAGGGCACTGGAGGTGGGTGATCAAAGAGAGGGGAGGAGGAGAGGGAGGGGAGTGTGTGTGGGCGTGTGACAGCCATAGGGACAAGGTTGGGGACAAGTGTCTGTCTGCATTCAGATGAGCTGGTTTCTGAGCCGCCTCTTGAGAGAGCCTGGCTCTCATCCATGACTCACTCCCTTCTTTATCTGCAGGACTATACTCTCCATCCAGCCCCAGCCTGTGCCCACTGCCCCCTGGCTCTGGCTCCAGAGGTGGCGGCTGTTGCTGGCTGCTCTCTTCCTTGCCAGCCCCTTCACCTCCCATTCATATTACAACTCTCAGGACACTTTAGTGACCTAGGACAGAGCAGCCAGGCGACTACTTTACCAGGGGAGGTGTTTTACCAAGTTCTTGTGGACTGTGGAGGGTAAACATCTCTTGAGCTCTCAGCCCCCCTGGGAATCAGGGCTTAGAAGCTACTCAGGCATCTGGGCTCCCAGCCAGGGCACTCCCACTGCCATCCTGCTATCAACATGCCACCATTCCTGCCACAGACCATCCCCCTCCTCCTTACCCCCATCCCCATTCCCCAGGCCCAGCTCCTCTCCTGGGGTCACAGGCTGTGCTCAAATCACCTGTCCCTACCCCCAGCCTTTCCAGTCTTCTCTCCACTCCGGGCAGCCCCTTCCAGCCAGGCCCTTCTGCCCTCTCCTCCTGCATGCTGTCCTCAGTCTCCCCGCTAAGCAGACTGTCCTCTGCACAGGCCACGCTGCCCTCTCTCTGCTTTCAGGTCCCCTTGCCCACACCACTCCTGCCTGTCCTGAATCTGTGACTTGCTCCGCCTTTTTGCTCCCAAGCCCCTAAGCCCCTGCTCTGGATTATCAGAGCCTGGAGGTATGCTGCTGCATCCCTCCAGAGGCCCCCTCTGAGTCCTCTGATTGCCATACACACCGAGCCCTCCTCTGGCAACATATGCCAGCCTGCCAGCCTCAGGAGAAGGGAAGGTGGGGCTTGGCATTCCTCCTAAGCATTCCCGCCAAACCTTCTCTGACCTGGGCGCCAAGGGGCCTGGAGGGCATCTCCAGGTGCCAGCCTCGCCTCCTCACTCTCTGCCGTGTCCCAATACAAGTGGGTGCTTGTCGGTCGGTGGTGGGAGCAGAGGGAGGGAGACTCCAGGCTGCTTCTACCTTTTCTCTCTGAAAGCCAGTCCCTGGGGTCAGTTCATCAGGCATCTGTCCAGGAGCCCAGAGACTGGCTGAGTTAGGAGATCCCCAGGAGGCAGGTGCTGCAGCCTTCCCTGCCTGCTTGTTGTGGGGTTCTACACTCCTGATGGAAGCGCTGAGTCTAATCTAACGCCCTCTCCTATGGTTGCATTCCTTCCTCTCTCTAGTTCTATAATCGTAGAATCCCCAGCACTGAAAAAGGATCTTGGTGAATCCTGGGAGGTCAGAGATCTATTTGAGAACTGGATGAAAGCTATGGTGGCTCTTGCTCAGGAAATGCTCATGGACATGTCCACACATACACAGCCACTGTACACACACACACACACACACACACACACACACACTGTCATATATCCCCTCAAGCCTACCCATGGTCCTGATCCCTCCAACCCCTGCATGTCACATTTGAGCACACAGAGGTCCAAAGGAGGGAAATGACTGGCCTGAGGCAACACAATAAGTGACAGACCCAGGTGTCCTGACCCTGGACATGTGCGAGTTCTGTTCCCAGAAGCAACTTTTCCCTTCTCCAAATGCTACCTGGAAGACTAGACCTGGCCATTCTTTTATTCAACCAGCATTTATGTTTTGAGTTTTGGGGTATTTATTACCTTAGTTTTGAATAGAAATTATTTTATTGTAAGTTTATGTATTTTTAAAAATGTTAATTTTATTGAGAGATAATTGACATGAAACATTGTATAAGTTTAAAGGGTAAGGCATGTTGATTTGACACACTTATATATTGCAATATGATTACCGCAGTAGTATTAGCTAATAATTTTATCATGCCACATTATTCTTTCTTTTTTGTGGTGGGAACAAGTAAGATCTAGTCTCTGAGTCAACAGGAATTTTTGAGCGGCTGCTCTAAGCCAGGCACTGAGCTAAGAGCTGGGGATAGAGCAAGAAAGCAGACAGCCCAGTGCTTGCCTTCAGAGGGGGTGTTAATCCAGTGGGAGAGATAGAACAAACTGTCAACAAGTGATTGCACAGACAGAGATTACTGGAAATAGTCCTAGGGAGGGGAAGTAAAGGGTGTTATACGAGACTAGAGGCCCAGTGCACAAAATTTGTTCATGGGGTGTGTGTGTGTGTCCCTCAGCCCAGCCTGCACCCTCTCCAATCTCAATCCCTCTCACAATCCAGGACTGCTGGCTTCCAACTGCTAGCCTGCCTGCCTTCCTGATTTCCCCTAACTGCTTCTGCCTGCCAGCCTGATCACCCCCTAACCACTCCCCAGCCAGTTTGACTGATGCCTAACTGCTCCCTTGTCAGCCCGATTGCTCCTAACTGCCCTCCCCTGCAGGCCTAGTCCCCCCCTCCCCTGCAACTGCCCTTCCCTGTAGGCCCTGTTGCCCTCAATTTCCCTCCTCTGCTGACCTGGTCAACCCTAAATGCCCTCCCCTGCAGGCTTGATTGCCCCCAACTGCCCTCCTTTGCAGGCTGGTCCCTCCCCTGCTGGTCATCTTGTGGTGGCAATCTTGTGTCCACATGGGGGCAGCCATCTTGTGTGTTGGAGTGATGGTCAATTTGCATAGTACTCTTTTATTAGATAAGATAAAAATGGATTGGAATTAGATTGGGAGCTGGAGGAAGTGGCATTTCAGGAAGGAGCCCAAGTACAAGTAGCAGTTAGTGACGACAAGCATCTAGTAGTGGTAACAGCACACTTGAAGGTCCTGAGATGGAGAAGAGTTGGGAGTTCTTATGGCATTTTACAAAGGCTCCCTCTGCCAGTTCCAGACTCCTCCTAAGCCCTGACATCCATGTGGTATGTGTACAGATGGGAAGGGGTGAGAGGCAAAGCAGGGTGACCTGGGGGAGGTGGTCACAGTCATGTGGTGAGTAATAATGGCAGTTCGAGTTAGCGAGGTAGTGGGCCATCAGGAGGGCTCAGTGCGGGGTGAGGATAAGACTGATTTAGGGGGAGAAAGGACAGGACTTGGAGGTGGGGTGGGAGGGAGAGGTAAAAAGGATTCCCCTCATCTTACAAAGATGTTGGCTGATAAGGCTTCACAGGCATTCCTTCATTTGAGTTCACTGAAGTGTTTTATAACACAGGAAGTACATAAACTTCACATACCCAATGTACCCAGCACTCAGTCAAGAAATAGAGCATTGCCCACACCCAGAAGTCTCCTTCTTGTCCTCTTCCTGTCCCTAATTCCCCTCTGACTTCTACCAGCAAAGATTTGCCTGTTATATAGAACTTTCTATAAGTGGAGCACATAGTATGTGTTATTTTGTGCCTGATTTCCTTTGCTTCAACATTATGGTTGTGAATGCCATTCATATTCTTGTGTGTGGTGGTAGATCATCTCTTCTTATTGCTGGATAGTGGTCCATCATGTAAAGATACACAGTTCACTTGTTAGTTCTGCCACTGACAGACATTTGGGTTCTTTCTAGCCTGAGGCTCTTGGGGTAACACTGCTATGAACATCTTCGTGTATGCCTCTGGTGCCCCTGAGTTCTCATTTCTGTTGAGTAGATTCACTTCAAGCATCTCAAGAATCAAAGGCATCATTCTCTCCAGAGAATACTCCAGGCATCTTGGGATGAGAGACATCCTAGAGAAGGAAAGGGAGAGGATCTCTAACACTCTAATATGTCCTTTTGTAGTGACTTTCCTTATCTTGCTCGACCTCTAAAGTAGAGCTCAAGTGTAGAAGGTGAAGGAGGAAGAAGCTCTAGAGGCCGAGTTGGCATGGGGGTGGGTGGGGTCAGCTGACCACCTCTCTCAGCCATACCTACTCTCTGGGGGTAGGACTGGGTCCTTGATTGATTGGATGGTGTGAGGCTGGGGGTAGGGCCATGCCCTCTAGTCTTCCTTTACTAAAAGGCAAGAAGCCAGCCACTGCCTTCTTGTTTGATGTATGAACTTGTCAAGGGCCAGAGCTCTGGCACTAGGGCCAAGTGTGGTGCCAAGGGCAGGCAAGCTAAGGCAGCCTCTGGAGGGGCAGCAGCCTGTGAATGAAAAGCAGAGGCTGCCATCTGCTGAGAAGCTGAGTGTTAAGGAGCAAAGGGGACCCAGGTGATGCTGAGGTTCCAGGTCCTCTTGCATTCTGGTCCCTAAGTTGACTCCCTTCCCCTCAGACACCACATCCCTGGTGTTTCTGGCCAGCTCCTCCGTCTCCCAGCCTGAGTAGCTCTAGAGCCCAGACCAGGAAGCTGGGTCTCCAGCCCACCCTAGGGAGAGGGGATGGAGAAGTCACAACTTTAGACTATCTTTCTGGCCAAGGAGAAGAGAGTTTTAGGATGCCTCTGGTGCTATCTCTTCACAAATATGTCTTCCCAGTAAGACTTTGAGCCAGTGTTTTCAGGACTGAGACAAATTTTAGTGAACTTTGTATCCCAGGAACTTAGTTAGCAATGGACATGCAGCATCTAGATGCTCAGTCAGGGTTGCCCAATGGATGAATGGATGGATGGTAAGAGTGGGCCAGGTAAAGACCTCTGAGCAAAGGAGAGATCACAGGTGGAGGCCAGGCAAAAGATGAGGATCATCTACTGGCCTTGGACGTCCACCTAGGCCCGAGCTCCTTCTGGGCATCTAGTGGGGAGGCAGGGATGTAGGGATGGGCTACAGTGAGACCCCTGAGTTAAGCTCATGGTTGGAGATCAAATAAGAATGCCTACAGTGTTGGAGAAGGTCAACTGACAGAAGACCTTTTTCAAGGTTTGAAGAGAGTGGGAAGAGAGATAAGACATGGTGATCAGCTGAGGCTGGCAGTACGTGGCAGTCACAAGGAGGCCCATGGGGGGGTCTTCTGGCCTCAGTGCAAGCTTTTGCCTCTATTCAGCTCTTCTTGGTATTTTCTTGGCACCTTCTTTCTGGAAACTTCTGGGTGTCCTGACCAAACCACAATTCAGCACACTCCATTCACAGCTGAAACCACAGTTGTCAAGAATGGCCAGGTTATCCCTTAGACCCAACCCTCAGAGCCTTCTGGCAACCAGAGCCCAGATGTCCTGTGGGCCCTGGTGTGTGTGACATGTTGGTTCTGCACCCAGTAGAAGCTTCTTAATTCTCATTTGTCTGCTTACCTCTCAGTCTATCTATCTTTCTACCAACCTGTTCATCCATCCACCATCTTCCTTTACCCATCCACCCTTCATCCTCATATCTATCACCTTTCCTCTCACCTACCTATCCTCTCCATCTGCCACTTGGTTTGTCCAGTAAGCTCTTACCCTCTGTGTGACACCCAAACACACCAACCTGAGACAATGTGCAAGAAAGCCTGCACATACTGTCATCTGGTTCTAGAGCAGGGAGTGGACTGTTCTGCCTGGAGCAATCTGGGAAGCCCACCTGGAGGAGCTGGCATTTTGAACTGGGTCCTCCAAGGTGAGCAGGAGTTCACTGAGGGGAGGCAAGCCCATTTTAATCAGGTCCAGAGGAGTGAAAGTGTGTGGTGCCCTAAGAGAGATGTATAAGGTGGGAGGGCAGAGGCCCGATCAGAAGCTGGGAATGAGAAAGGCCTTGAATGCCAACTTAAAGAATTTGGACTTTAGACTTATGTGGTCCATAGAGAGCCCCTGGGAGGGTCAACCAATGGGGGGAGTCTGCATTTTAAACTATCCCTGACACAGAGTGGAAGGTGGATGATGGAGGAGTGGAGTGACTTGAGCCTGCTAATGGGTTTCTCATGTGGCCAGACCAGATGGTGGTGGTGGTGGTGTGTGTGTGTGTGTGTAGGGGTGCCCCTGGGATGCTGGTTCCCCTTCCATGTCCCTGACTTTACATCAACTAATCCCTTTGTCCCGTAAACAGCATCCCCAAGAACTGGGGTCTGGCAGGCCAGGAGTTAAGCCGAGAGCTCACCTGGAGGAGGTGCAGCTGGCTCTCTGCCATGTTCCCTTGGCTCAGTTTCACCTGCTGCCCAGCCCAGACGTCACTTCCATGGAGGCTGGGCAGGGGACAGGCCTGGCTTTGTTGGGACCCTGAGACCAGGCTAGGTCTGCTGCCCTGCCCTGGAAGGGTTGGAGGATGGGGAATGGAGGGGGCGGGTAGGGATCAAGATTCCTGGGCCCTGGTGCTGCCAGAAGCCTGGCTGCAGAGCTCCTTGGCTGGCACCTCTGGCACACCCTAGTCACATGCCTGAGGGGGGCGAGTTGGGGGTGGTTGGCCAAGGATGGCGAGAAGTGGGTGGGGTCAGAAAGTACTTTAGGGCCACATTGCCCTTCTCCTTCTGCTTCCTTTGGTCCAATAGCTCAGCCTGTCCCTGCCCTGGGGAAAGAGGCGCTCAAGCTTGTAGGATCAGGATCCTTAGGGGACCAGAACTGACTCTCCTCAGTGTCTCATTTCCTTCTCTTTCTCTTTAAATCTCTCTCACATTCTATCTGTTTCTTTCTGGGAGTCTGTGATGCTTACTCCTCGGGAGTTTCAAGTCCCTTTCCCACCCTCATTCTTCCCTCTCAAAAGCAGGAGGCAGGGATGATGGCATCTCTCTTGTAGAGGAGGCAGTGTGGAGTAGTAATTATACTAGTAGCCTTTGGGGTTAAACCAAGTTCAATTCAGGCTTTGCCACTTCAGGGCTGTGCATTGCTGAGCATATTACATAACCTCTCTGTTCTTTGGTATCCTTTGCTTCCCTTAAAAGCACTCAAAGCAGTGTGGGGCACATTCACAGTTTTTAATAAGCGGTAGGTGTTGTTGCCATTGTGATGGTTATTGAGTGATTGTATTAGTCTGCAACCTCTGAGAAACAGGATGGGATTAAATGTGTAGAGCTTTATTAGGGAAAATGCCCTAGTGGAAGGAAGGAGTCAGGAAAGGCTGGGAGAGACAGCCAGCCATGTAAGACTTATTCTGAGACTTACCCTTCACTCAGGGCCTGAGTGAAGGAGAGATGGAGGGAATGAGCATTAGACAGAAGTGTCCTAGACTTCCATGCACTCTAAGGAGAGTTCAGCAAAGGGAATCCATGAGCCAAAAACTGGCTGAGAAGTCTGGAGTCTCTCTGGACTGGGCTGCCTTAGAATCAACCGTGCACTTCACCAAGCGAGGAGCACCCCGGGGAGGCATGGCCCCCGCAAGCACAGCAATGACTTTGAAAGTGCACAACTAGGGCCTTTGCCAGTCCTGCTTCCTTCAGCAGTGGTCTGTGAGGTGCATGCTTGCGGCTGCTAGAGAGCATTGGGATATGGAAGAGAAGAGGGTCTTCTATCTTGAGGGCCAGCAGAGGGGAGCGGGGGTTGAAGGTGCAGGAGGGATCATCCAAGTATCTGGAAAGAGGCCGCAACTTGGGCCCAGGGCTATTGTGCTCCCTTCCAGGCCTGGGCCTGCTTGGCCTGGCTGCCAGGCCTCTTCTCTTAGGGCCTGACTTTAGCCTGGGTCATGGCTGTTGAGTTCATATCCTTTGTCCCAGTCCTGATGGATGGAGTGGCTGTGCTTGGGGCAGAGGTCTGACTCCACCTGGCCTCTGACACTACTCTCTGTGCCTGTCCCCTCATCTTTCCTTCCTGCGGAGGGTACTTCAGCATTGTGGGGCAAATGGAGGCAAGGATGCACTGGGCTAGTGAGTGTCCAGTGTAGGGCATTCAGGGGACTGCATTATGCTGCTCTCCACTCCCTCCTGGACAGAGCCATCCACCTCAAAGTGCACTGGGATGGGGAGGGGGGGGGGAAGGAGGAGATGGGCATCCTGACACTATCCTGACAGTGACCTTGGAGTTCTCTGGGGCTGGCCAGAGTGTGGCACAAGGGGTGAGAGCAGATGCCAAGCTGCGACACCATTAGGGAAATGAAGTTGGAGCAGGAACAAGTGTTTCTGGACACTGAGCTGAGGCCAACTGTGGGAGGTCAGACCAGGCCCAGCCTGGCCAGGGTCCCCTGCCACTGCTGCCACCAGCTCCTGGCTACTGCAGGGCAGGCAGACTGCATTGAGATGTGTGAGCCACCCAGACGCCCTCTTGAACCCCAGCCACTCAATATGCTAAGCGGGCTAATTTATTCCCTTGTTTCTTAATGGAACTGCAGCGAAGCAGCGGGGGGTGAGTGTGTTAGCGGTAGCCCTGGAGGGTGAGAGGTTCTCTGTGGCTCTCCCGCATTCTGCTGCTGGACTCCTGGGCTGCCTGTATGAAGGTCAGGCCAGGGTGGGGGAGGGTGGTCTCCAGAGGACTGACTAGTCAAGCAGGGCAATGCCTTCTTGCTCCAAAGGGACCCCTGATAACAAGAGAAGCACCTCCTTTGGTGGTACTGCTAGGAGTGGGGGCATGACTCAACATGGCCCCTCCCAGGGCTTCAGCTCAGAGAGGAAGCCATGCAATGGAGGGAGCAGTGACTTGGGGACAGGCAGCTGGATGAGTCCTTGCTTACTGTTTCCTGGCTGGGTGCCCTGGGCAAAGTAGAATCTCTGAGCCTCAGTTTCCTCATCTGTGAAATGGAGAGAATAGCGCCCACCTCCCAGGCTGCTGGGAAGAGCCAGCTTCACAGTGTCTACCAGGCTCTGGGACACAGTGGGCAGGCGGCACAGTGTGAGCTGTCTGCACTCTGCTCGCATTGGCACCTCCTTTCCCTCTTTTGTCACCATCTGCATTTCGGAGTCCTGAATCCTGAGGTCATCTGAAGATGGGGGAGGAGGGAGGAGGCCGTTCTGAGAGCTCTGCTCTGGGGTTCAGGGACTGGGGGTGAGGATGGCGACAGAAGAGCTTAGAGCACCATAGCAACAGAATAAGAGTGGGCTTGTGGTGGGAAAGCGTGGATCCAGGGGTGGGGTTCATCTGGTCACAAATCTGGGCTCTGGCACTGACTAGCTTTGTGGGCCTCAGGTTCATCCTCTGGAGATGGGAATGAGAGCACCTGCCTTGCAAGGTTAGTGAGGGGATTCAGTTGGCTAACATGTGTAAAATTCCCAGCACATAGTAGGTCCCCAATAAACACCAGTGTTTTTCCCCTGGAAGGGGTCTTGGAGGTCATTTGGTTAACCCCTTCTCTTGCTGGCTTGGCCTAGGCTTCACCTCTGAGTGCCCCTCAGAAAGCAAGGGTAGGAATGAGGGAGAGCCCTGACTTGGCAGGCAGGCCGGAGGTCACACAGCATTGGTGATAATAAACTCCCTAAAAAGAGCCTCACACGCTGCTCACAACAGCCCTGATGTGAACTGATATGATGTGAGCAGGCATTGTCACCCTATTTCACAGATGGGAAGGTTGAGGCTCAGGAGGTGATTTGTCCACAGTCTCATCACTTTGTGCAGAGTGGAAGGTGAGCCAGGTCTTAGGATTCCTTGACCACGTGACCTTTCTCCTGCATCTTGCCTGTCCTTTTTCCACTGAGCAGGACAGTGCCCCCACTCCTAGCAGTACCACGAAAGGAGGTGCTTCTCTTGTTATCAGGGGGTCCTTGGAAACAGGAAGGCATTGCCTTGCTTGACTAGTGAGTCCTCCGAGACCAACCTCCCCCATCCTGGCCTGACCTTCAGCCCTGAAGGCACTCACCTGTCTTTTAGCTAGACCCGAGGCAGTGTGGGAAGTGGTGAGGGGTCCACCTGTGGCAGCCACACTCTTTGGGGATGGGGTAGGGCTAGGCCTGTTGCCTCCTTGTTCAGGCTGGACACAAAAGCCTAGCTACCTCTCTCTAAAGTACCTCCAGCAGGTTGGCACCCTGACTGCCTACCTCAGGAAGCCAGTCTGGCTCTGCCTTTCTCCCTGCCCCCTGAGCACGAGTCCCATCCCCCACTGGCCTCTGTGGCTGTGAGAACAGCCCCCATCTTGCTTCCCAGACTACACTGACTGAGCATTCCAGCTCTGGGGTCTCCCCTCTCCCCCCTCCTTCCCCCATTTATCTCCTCCTCTGGGAGCCAGCAGCCCTTTGTGAAGGTCTTTGTGTGGATTGAGCTCCCAAGGCCAGGCAGGGGGACAAAGGGACACCCCTAGCCCTTCCCCATTGTCCTATCTCTTCCCAGGAGGCTGTGTGTGTATGTGTGTGTGTGTGTGTGTGTGTGTGTGTGTGTGCATATGTGTGCACACGCTTACAAGTGTTCAGGTCCCAACTTGGCATATTTTCTATGTAACTTGGGGGCAGGGAGGAATCTTGAAGGGACTCAGGGAGGCAGAGCAGTCTTGGGGCCCCCAACCAAGGCTGAGAGGCCCTGAGGGAGAAAGGAGACCGGGTGCCTTTGAGGAGGGGAATAGGGCCTGGGGGTGCATATGGGAAAAAGGCAAGTCATGGACCTGCTGTCACCCCTCACCACCTCCACTTCTCTATTCTCTCCCTCCTTCCATCTCCCTGTCTGTTTCTCTCTATCCTTGCCCTCCTTTGACTCTTCCCTATTTTCCCACTCCACTTTCTTCATGCCCATTCCTTGTCCTCATCCTGGCATCTGCCTTCCTTGGCATTGCCCCTTTTTTCCGAGGAGAGACTAGAGAGGCACCCCTCGCTGCTTCAGAGAGGCCCTGTCACCCACTGCCAGCCCAGTAATTAAGCCTTTTCTTGACTTCTGCTCTCAACCCAGCCCTCCTGGGCCCTGACTGAGTGCCCTGGGCGCCACTGTTCTTGCCCCTCCCTCTGTGTGGGGCCCCTCGTCCCAGAGGTGCTGTTTCCTAAGCCTCAGCCATGCTCCCCTCTCCTTCGGCCAGCTTGATGACCCCACAGTCTAGAATAACACCGAGTGGCTGGCTGCCCACTGGGCCGGGCTAAAAATAGACTTGTGCTTGGTGTGCTTTCAGAATAGTCTGGGGCAGAGGCAGGGTGCAGCCCTCAGGGCCCTCGTGGTCTGTTTGGGGGACATATTCTGCAGGGGTCTTGGGGCCTCCCACCACCCTGCTGCTGCAGCCGGAGGCTTGGTTGGAGGGTCTGGGAGGGACTTTCTGATGCTGGTGGCCGACACATGGGCAGAGAGAGGTGTGTTGAGTACCGGGGTCAACTCAGGATTCCTAGCTGGTAAGAGCAGATAGTCTGGACTGGAACCCAAGTCCACTCTCGGACTGGAGGCTCCGATTCTCCAGACTGAGGTGGTTTGGTTGCATGCAGAGTAAGACAGAAGTTCTCTTCCCCAGTTTCTGCACTTCCTCTGCACTAGACCCTGAGCAATGACTCAACCTCTTCTAGCATCAGCTTCCCTACCTGTAAGGGGCTTTCTGTCTCTTGGGACTACTGTGAGTCAGTGGCTGGCAGGGCTCCAGGGCCCCATCCAGAAGCTCACCAAGTTGGCAATCTTGGTCCATTTTCCACCCAAACCCCTGGACCCTCTGAGGACCTCTCCCTGTGTCTGGGTCTCCACTTCCTCTCTGGTCTCTGCATTGCTCCCATCTTAGACTCTAGGGCCCTGAGGGGAGGGGAGAAATGCCTGGCCTCTGCCAGGGAGTGCAGAGGGCAAAGGGGCAGATGTGGGCTGTGTGCCTAGCGTGGGCCTCAGGCTGGGCCCAGTGTGTAAAATTCCCAAGAGCTTCTTTGTGTGTGCTCTCTGAATATTTTCCCTTTAATCGCCTCCTGCTCTTGTCTCATGAGTGCACTTTCTTCTCTGAGAATATTGATACTTGTTTTTATCTTGAAGTTTTCTTCTCCCCCGATTCCACCTGCCGTCTCCTGGTTGCTCTCCGCCTCTATTGCTTCTCTGCTAGGCTTTCCTAGATGCCTGGGAGCCCTGGTGCTGGCTTATATTTCAAGTGGACACGAAAGAGCGGATTGTTTGCCCTGAGGGTGGAAAGGGACCCGGGAGGCCTGGCTTTAGGGCTGTTGCTCCGGGAAACTGTCAGTTGCTTTGAGTCTCTCCTCTTGGGCTTGTCAGATCCCAGGGAAACTTCCACTCTTCTGCCTGGGGGCAGGCACTGACCTGGCTGCCTCATGCTCAGCAAACACTCACTCACCCCCTCTATTCTATCAATACTCATTTCCTAAACCGCACCCCATGGTCCACATCAGAGCCCGCTGTTTACCTTCTCTGGAAAATAAACCTTTGCTTCCTGCTGGGCGTTGCGACAGGATTTGGAAACATAATCACTTCTTTATTGCTCTACCAGCTTTCCAGATTTAGGTTCACGTTCCCATGTACCTGAAAGGTATCTGAGCCTTTGGAAGGGTCTGTGTTGAAGAATCCTGCCCCCTTTTTGGCTTTTCCTGCAGCCAGTTCAGCTTTCTCGGTTCCCATTCAGACATCTGCTCTCCAGCTCCCAGAATTTTGACACTGTTGTCGGGGTGATAATCAAAATATTTAACAAGAGCTCCGAGGGATTGAGCTGGGAGGCTGGAGAAGTACACCTTTCAGGTCCAGGGGAGGTGCTAAAGTGTTGGGAAGGTGGGTGCACAGTAGCCACTGACCCACTGGACCAGCAGTATTTTAGCAATGGTTGTGCTGTGCCAAACATCGTTCCTAACTTCAACAGCAAAATCTTTACTGCTGCTTTAGAGGGGTTTCAAGAGGGAGAAAAAGCCAATGTGTGTGTTCAGTTGGCTCACATTACCCACAGTGTCCACTTCACTTCTTAGGGCTGAGGCCTCTCTCACCTGCAGAAGAGCAAGATGGGCAGCAGGAAGGCTATGCCCAGTGAGGAGGGCAGAGGATGCAGCCTTTTCTGGTGCCCTCATGCAGGGGCTGCTCCATGCTCTTGATCCTAGAGAACAACTAACTGTTTTAGCTATGGCCTTGGGGCCATTAATGGGTTGGTTAGGTGTGAAGCAGGCTTGGAAACAGTGGGAGGTTAGACATTAGGAAGCACTTCCCAGCCACCCAGGGTTGTGAGGCCAGAGACTAGAATGATCTGGGATGCTGGGTGGTCTCCTTTCCAGAAAAACTTTAAGGCCTGGTGGGACCCTGGGTGACCTGGGCAGAGGGCACCTGACCTGCCCCTATGATTGTTGATTAATTGAACTCCCTTTAACGTTTCCTTTCCTGTTTCATTAACAGAAAGCTGCTCTCCATGGAAAGCAGGTTCTCCTTCTTTGAGGCCAAGGGACAACCCTTTGCAGAAGAGGAAGTTAGGGGTGTGGGAGGCAGAGCTATGAGGAGCTCTGGGGAGGAGACCCAATGGTAGGGAGAGACCCTATGAGACAACCCTCCCTGGGACCCAAGGCTGCAGGGAGAGAGGGGCGACCTCCAGGGAGATGGGAAACTTGAGTAGGAGGACTGGGGGGTGATTCATACCTCCCAGTACAGCTCCCATTCTGATATCTTTTTGTGGTATAGTAAAGTCAAGCACGGCATAGACAAGAATTTCCTGTCAACCCACATTTGCATATTCTTTGGCATCTGGTTTGCATGTTATTTGGGGTCTAAATGGTCAGAAACTTCCTTTAGCACCAGCTTTCCTCTTTCTGAGGAGACCCAACTCTACCCCCTTCCATTCTTTCTTGCCCTGGTCCTACCCCTGGGCTGTGCCCTCCCATACACTCACCTTATCTTTCCAGGGCATGTATGTTATTTGTGCATGTGTATGCAGTATACAATTCCTCTTTTCTGGGCCCATTTTTGTTTCCTTCCTTGGGCCCTTTAAACAAAATGTGCCACCCTTCTAACCAATTCCCAGTCCTTTCTTACAAACTTTCTGGAACAATAATGGTGTACCATCAACCTTTTTTTTTTTTTAAAGAGGGCTCACAATGAGGACACGCCACTCTGCACCCTCTGCCTGGCCTTGGCTGGCACCCTGCCGCCCCTGTCCATTCCCAACTTCAGATCTGGGGCCACTTTTCCCGCTCCGGACTGCTGCGGTGTAGTGCTGGCAATCAATACTAAAAAGAAAGCATCATCTCATTTTATAGAAGAGGAAGCTGTTGCCAGTTATACATGGATGATCTGAGGTTATAAAACTTATTACCAGAGAGACATTGAATGTTTTTGAACAAGGAGTGGCTGCACTGGTCTTCATTCCCACCAGCAGTGCATGAGGCTTCCTTTTTCTCCACATCCTCACCAACAGTTGTCATTTGTGGACTTATTGATGGTAGTCATTCTGACAGGAGAGAGGGAACTGCATAACCAGACACCCATAGAAGAGAGACCATGAGGAGACAAAGAAATAGCCCACATATGAAAGAAAAGCAGGCATCACCAGAAAAGGAAGTAAATGAAATGGAGGCAAGCAACCTGCCAGAGAAAGAATTTAGAGAAATGGTCATAAGGTAGCTGAAAAGAATCGAAGACAAATTCGATAATATGAGTAAGAACCAAGAGGAAATGAAGAAGAAATGAGAAGAAATGAAAAATGACATCACTACTATAAAGAATTCAATGGAAAGCATCAAAAGTAGACTAGAAGAAGCAGAGGACCACATCAGTGAGCTAGAAGACAAGGTAAGAAAAAATACCCAAAGTAGAGCAGATTCTAGAAAGAGAAATGAAAAAGCAGGAGGCGAGCCTAAGGGAACTTTGGGACAACATGAAACAAAACAACATCCACATAATAGGGGTACCAGGAGAAAGGACACTGAATAGAAAACCTGTTCAAAGAAATAATGACAGAAAAACTTCGCTGATATAGGAAAGAAAAAACCCACACAAATCCAAGAAGCTCGCAGAGTCCCAAGCAAAATGAAACCCAAAAGACCGACATGAAGGCACATTATCATTACACTGGCAAACACTAATGACAAAGTAAGAATCTTAAAAGCAGCTAGAGAGAGATAGAAAGTTACCTACAAAGGAACCCCCATCAGACTAGTGACTGATTTCTCAACAGAAACTCATCAGGCCAGAAGGGAATGGAATGAAATATACAAAGTCATGCAAAGGAAGGGTCTGAATTCAAGAACACTGTACCCAACAAGGCTACCAATCAAAATTGGAGATGAAATCAGCAGCTTCAAAGACAAAAAAGGACTAAGGGAATTTATTACCACTTAACCAGCAATGTGAGAAATGCTAAAGTGTCTACTGTAAAAAAAGAAATAGGAAGTGAAGAAGGAACACAGGGGTAAAGAATAAAAATGACGATACATAAGTACCTATCAATAATAACATTAAATGTAAATGGATTAAATGTCCCAATCAAAAGACATAGAGTAATGGATTAGATAAAAAAACATGACCCATATACCAGCTGTCTACATGAAACCCACCTCAGAAAAAATGCACACTGACTGAAGGTGAAGGGATGGAAAAAGGTTTTTCAGGCAAGTGGAAATGAAAAAAAAGCTGGGGTAGCAATACTTATATCTGACAAATCAGATCTCAAAGTGAAGGACATAATAAGAGATAAGGAAGGCCACTTTATAACACTAAAGGGAACAATCTAACAAGAAGAAATAACCCTGGTAAACATATACACACCCAATACAGGAGCCACCCAAATACATAAAAATCTCCTGGAGGATATCAAGGGAGAGATCAACAGTGATACAATCATAGTAGGACACTTTAATACCCCACTATCACTATTGGACAAATCCTCTAAACAAAAATCAGCAAATAAACATCAGTCCCAAAAGACTCACTAGACCAGATGGAATTAATTGACATCTTAGGAACTTTTCACCCCAAAGCCACAGAATATACATTCTTCTCAAGTGCATTTTCAAAGATAGACCATATGTTAGGTCATAGGCAAAGCCTCTTCAAATTCAAGAAGATAGAAATCATATCAAGCATCTTCTCAGATCACCGTGGCATAAAACTGGAAATCCACCACAATAAAAACAACCCAAAGAAATCAAACAAGTGGAGACTAAACAGCATGGTATTAAGCAATGACTGGGTAACCACAGAGATCAAGGAAGAAAGAAAAAAAGATCATGGCAACAAATGATAATGAAAATACAACAGTTCAAAATCTATGGGACACAGTGAAAGCAGTCTTGAGAGGGAAGTTCATAGCTCTACAAGCCTACTGCAAGAAATAAGAAACAATGGTAATAAATTACCTAACCCTGTAACTCAAAGAGTTAGAAAGAGAGCAACAAGAAAAGCCCAGTGTAAGCAGAATGAAGGAAATAATAAAGACCAGAGTGAGATAAATGACATAAAGACCGAAGAAACAATACAAAAGATCAACAAAACCAAGAGCTGGTTCTTTGAACAGGTAAATAAGATTGATGAACCTCTAGCTAGGCTAGCAAGAAGCAAAGAGAGAGGACCCAAATAAACATAATCAGAAATGAAAGAGGTGAAATAACAACAGACCCCAGCGAAATACAAAGGATTGTTACAAAATACTATGAACAACTCTATTCCAACAAACTGGACAACCTGGAGGAAATGGACATATTCCTTGAAAAATATAACCTTCCAAAACTCAATCAGAAAGAATGTAAATATCTTAATAGGCCAATAACTATGGAAGAAATTGAAGCAGTTATCAAAAACCTTTCAGCAAACAAAAGCCAGGGCCAGACGGCTTCACAGGGGAGTTTTACCAAACATTCAAGGGAGAATTAAAACCTCTCCTCCTTAGACTATTCCAATAAATTCAAGAAGAAGGAACACTTCCAAGCTCCTTGTATGAAGCTGGCATCATCATGATACCAAAACCAGATAAAGACAACACAATGAAAGAGAATTAGAAGCCAATATTCCTCATGAACATAGATGCCAAAATCCTCAACAAAATTCTAGCAAATTGGATCCAGGAGTACATCAGAAAGATCATACACCATGACCAAGTAGGATTTATCCCAGGAATGCAAGGATGGTACAATATCCACAAATCAATAAACATGATACATAAACAAATAGAGAGATAAAAATCACATAGTCATATCAATTGATGCAGAAAAAGCATTTGACAAAAGCCAACATCCTTTCTTCATAAAAACTCTCAACAAGGTGGGAATAGAAGGATCATACCTCAACATAATAAAGCTATATAGGATAAACCCACAGCTAAGATCATACTCAATGGGCAAAAACTAAAACCTTTTCCCCTAAGAAAAGGAACAAGACAGGGATGCCCACTTTCACCACTCCCATTCAACATAGCACAGGAAGTATTAGCCATTGCAATTAGACAACAAGAAGAAATAAAAGGCATCCAAATTGGAAAAGAAGAAGTAAAGCTGTCCTTATTTGCAGATGACATGATATTGTATATAAAAAACCGGAAAGACTCCATCAAAAAATCAAGAGACTTAATAAATGAATTCGGCAATTTAGCAGGATACAAAATTAATGCCAAGAAATCTATGGCATTTCTATACACCAATATTGAATTTACAGAAAGAGAGACCAAAAAAATTAAGGTACCTAGGAATAAACTTAACTAAGTAGGTAAAAGAACTATATGCAGAAAACTACAGGACACTGAAAAAAGAGATAGAGGAAGATGTAAACAGATGGAAGAACATACCATGTTTGTGGATTGGGAGAATCAACATCATTAAAATGTCCATACTACCCAAAGCAATCTATAGATTCAATGCATTCCCCATTAAAATACCAATGGTATATTTCACAGACCTAGAAAGAACTCTCCAAAAATTCATTTGGAATAAAAACGACCCTGAATAGCCATAGCAATCCTGAGAAAGAAGAATAAAGTAGGTGGGATCTCAATACCAGATTTCAAGCTGTATTACAAGGCCACTGTTCTCAAAACAGCTTGGTACTGGTACAAGAACAGACATATAGACCAATGGAACAGAATAGAGAATCCAGATATTGACCCAAACCACAATGCTCAATTAATATTTGACAAAGGTGGCATGCACATACAATGGAGTCAAGACAGCCTCTTCAATAAATGGTGTTGGGAAAATTGGATAGATACATGCAAAAAAATGAAACTATACCACCAACTCACACCATACACAAAAATAAACTCCAAATGAATACAAGACTTAAACATAAGACGGGAAACCATAAAAATACTAGTGGAATCCAGAGGCAGCACAATCTCAGACATATGCTGAAGGTACTTTTTTTCACTGATACTGCTATTAGGGCAATGGAAGCTAAAGAGAAAATAAACAAATGGGACTACATCAAAATGAAAAGCTTTTTCAGCCAAACTGGTTTGGCTCAGTAGATAGAGCATCGGTCTGCAGATGAAAAGGTCCCAGGTTTGATTCCAGTCAAGGGCATGTACCTTGGTTGTGGGCACATCCCCAGTAGGGGGTATGCAAGAGGCAGCTGATTGATGTATCTCTCTCATTGATGTTTCTAACTCTCTATCCTTCTCCCTTCCTCTCTGTAAAAAAATCAATAAAATATGTTTGTTTGTTTTTTTAAAAAAGAAAAGCTTTTTCACAACAAAAGAAACTATCAACAAAACAACAAGAAAGCCCACTGTATGGGAGAACATATTTCCAAATGTTATCAATGATAAAGGTTTAATCTCCAACATCTACCGGCAACTTATACAACTTAATAAAAGGAAGATAAATGATCCAATAAAAAATGGGCAATGGACCTGGACAGAATTTTTTCAAAAGAAGACAGAAGGAAGGCCAAGAGACACATGAAAACATGCTCAAAGTCACTAATTATCTAAGAGATGCAAATCAAAACGACAATGCGATACCATCTCACACCTGTCAGAATGGCAATCATCAACAAATCAACAAATGACAAGTGCTGGCGAGGATGCAGAGAAAAAGGAACTCTCATGCACTGCTGGTGGGAATGCAGACTGGTGCAGCCACTGTGAAGAACAGTATAAAGTTTCCTTAAAAAATTAAAAATGGAACTCCCATTTGACCCAGTAGTCCCACTCCTAGGAATATATATCCTAAGAAACTAGAAACACCAATCAGAAAGGATATATGCACCCCTATGTTCATAGCAGCACAATTTACAATAGCTAAGATTTGGAAACAGCCCAGGTGCCTGTCAGCAGATGACTGGATCAGAAAACTATGGTACATCTACACAATAGAAATCTACGCTGCCATAAAAAAGAAGGAATTCTTACCATTTGCAGCAACCTGGATGGAACTGGAGAGCATTATGTTAAGTGAAATAAGCCAGACAATGAAAAAAAGATAGCACATGATCTCACTCATTTATGGATAATAAAGAACACTTTAAACTGATGAACAAAAAGATAGATACAAAGTCAATAAAGCATCAAATAGATTGTCACATTACATCGGGAAGGTTAGGGAGAGGTGAGGTAGATAAGAGATCAACCGAAGGACTTGTATGCATGCATATAAGCATAACCAATGAACACAAGATACTGGTGGGTGAGGGCATGTATGGGAGTGGGGTGGGGGAGGCAATGGGAAGATATGTACACATGTAATACATTAATAAAAAAATGGGGAAAAAATAAAGAAGGCCCACAGCTCCCCCATCTCCACCCCATCCTCTGCCTGTGTACACTTCGCTCTAACCCCTCCCCCCTCCCCCCTGCCCCACCCCCATAGACAAGAAGCTTAAGGAAGGGGACAGGCTGATGCTGGACAGAATCAGGTCTGGGTGAGGAAGAGGAGGGATTCCTGAGGGTAAGAAGTAGGTGTCTGGATGGGAAGTGGTTCCCGGGTCCTGGGATATAAAATGACCACAGATGGTGGGAATAGGTTTTGGCTTCTATAAGGGAAACCATACAGAGGGGGCTGAGTTAAGTTAGGCTGGAGATTTGGGGACCAGGGGAGCAGGCCAGCCTATTTTCTTGCTAGAGTGAGCAGGGCCTTCTTATATGGAGGTTTTTATGTTGAGTCATGGAAAGATCAAAACGCAAACCTCTTTTGGGGTTCAGAGGAGAATGAGGAATAGTAGGGAGGAAACAGGGGCTTCTCTGGCAGGGTGGTGCCTCACTAAAAGTTCTGCCTGTTGTCTAACTTGGAGATCTCCTGTCTCAGGCATGACGCATTTCCTCGTGTTTGTCTTCAGTGTGGGAGCTCACTGATATGCTTCCTCTCTGCCTTCTCTGTTGGAGAAGCATCTTTAAGTCCTCCCTTCTTGCTTTCCAGCCTCTTCTGGGCTCCTTGCCCCCTCCCCCCACCTCTCCTCTGGCCTGTTTCCATCTCCTAACAATGCTATTTTGGCTTCATCCTGCTCCTGGCTCCTTTTCCTGGTGTCCATTCCCTGGATGTTGGGGTGAACTGCGTGTTCCAGACAGGGTGCTCTTGCTGAGGGTACTGGCGGGCAGCGTCTGTCTAGTGGAGGTGGGGCGGGCAGCGTGCAGCCACCAGACCCAGGAAGGCTTGGGAGACAGGTGGATTTGCTTTTCAAGTCACCCCAGGGCGCCCCTCCTGGCCCAAGGTTCGGAGATATTTGTCCAGCAGCTCCTGAGGGTGCCTTGATGAGTCAGGTCTGGTGCCAGGCGTGTTCGCATTTAATTTAATCTGCACAATTACCCCTCAAGATTAGGATCCTTGTCTCTTTTACCAAAGAGGAAACAGGCTCAGAATGGGGAAATGATTTCTTCAAGATCACACGATTGGAAAGGGTCAGGGCCAGGATTCGGACCCTGGTCTCTGCTGGCTTTGTTCCTGGCTTCTTCTCTGTTGGGAGGGCACAAAGGAGGTGACAGGTCAGGCATTTTATCCTGGTGTGCTCTCAACGGCACTGGGAGGGAAGAAAGGCAAATACAGAACCAATTCCACGGATGGCACTGGGGCTCCCAGAGGGCTGGGAGCCTAGTCAGAGGTGTTGCCTTCGGTTCCTGGATCCGACTCCTCACCCCTCATGGCTTTGTGATGGGGCTAGGCTGGGGCTGGGCTGCCCAAGGGGGCTGCATCAGGAACCTCCTATCCCTGGTCTGCCTTGCTCTGCCCTGAATCTAGCAGACAGTGAGAATAGAAAGTGCCAGAAGCCAGACTCAAGTGTGTCTGGGATCCTTTGATGAGGGGGAACAAGAAGTCACAATGTACCATTTAGGTCAAGGGCATGAGTGGAGGTCTGAAGGTCCCAGGAGAGCCCCAGCCTTGATTTGAGGGGCTGTGGGAATATTATCCACGTCTGACATGGGGTCTGACCAGGGCACACTGAGGTGCCAGCTCTCCTGGGAGTGGTGAGAGATTCACTTCCCCGAGGACTGCAGGTCTCCCAGGAGCTTGTTCTAGGCCTGGCCCCTGGATCAGCCCTGGCCTCCTGGTTGGGAATGAAGTTCCCCGAGAGGCTGGGTGCAGACCTGGCTCCTAACCACAGAGCTGCCAATGGGCCCCACCTGCTTCTGAAGCCTGGGATGCAGCCACATCACCTTGTTTCCTGCCTCGGTTTCCCTGGCTGGCTGGTGGCATCCTATGTTTTCACTCTGTCACTCATTTTCCTCTCCCACCCCCCTCTGCTGGCCTTCATTGCCTTTTTCTGAGTGATGGGCAGAGCCCTCCTTCTCCCCCTGCTCCTTACCCCCCCTCACCCACTGCCTTTCTGTTTTGTTCCCCTTTTCTCCTCTCGCACCTGCTTTCTCTTGCTTCCCAGTCTCTGGAGGGTCCTGGGATGAGTGGGAACTGAAGAGTCCCAGGTCCCGTTTCTTGAACTCGCACCCATTTTCCTAGGATGACTTGACTGGAGAGGCATGAGGGGTGCCAGTGAGTGTGATGGGGGGAAGTTGCCTGATAGAGAATGGGGGTAGGTGCACGCCTGCTTGTTTGTGTGTATCTGCCTCCACTCACCTCTGTCTTCTGATGTCTCTAGCTGTCTGCCAGCCAGTCCCTGTCACTATCTTTGCCTTGCTGTGCCTTAGTTCCTAGTACTTGAGGGGGGCGGGGTTTAATACAGCTCTCCTTCTGAGCTGCCCACACCCGGTCGCTTTCCCTGCCCTTCCTATCCAGCTCAGGGGAAGACCAGGCAGTGGGCTGGTTTCCCAGGGAGGTGGGCGGGGGGCGGGGGGAGGCTGTGTGGAAATGGGCAGGGGCAGGGGATTGTGATTGCATTAGCTAGTTCTGATGCAATTGGGCTTCCCATACTTGGCCCTCCTCTGTCCCTTGTCTCCTGCCCTGCCCCCTCCTTTCTCACTCTCCTCCCGCACTCTCCATTCATCTCACTCCCTCTCCCAGCTCCATCAGAATAAATTAGACAGTCCCTGCTTTAATCTCATTGCAGGAGCCTGGGCTCAGACCCAGCGGCCCAGCTCCTAGGTCTGCAGTCTCCATGCGGGGCCCTGCAATGAACACCCCAGAAGCAGGGGATGGCCAGGATGACATCAGGAGCCTTGCTCTTATTTCTCCACCCCCACATGCTCTGCCTGCCTTAGGAGGGAGTCCAGGCTAGGGCTCTCCAATGGATCAATAACCACCATAATTCCAGGTCTTTCCCCACCCCTCCCCCACCCACCATTTATCCATCAGCTGCTGGGTGGTGATGGAAGTCATTTGGAAAGGGGCCCAGAGGACCCAGGATTTTCCACTTGCAGATGAGAAAGGGGTGGGGGTGGGGATGGGATGGGAGTTTGGATAATGAGCTGCCAGTGTCTGAAGGCATTTATTGTACAGAAGAGAGTGACCAAGGTCTCCTTCCCAGGCAAGGCAGGCTACGAAGAAATGGTCTGGAATTTGAGAGGGAGGCTAGAGGGTGGGTATCAGGAGGACCTTCCTGCCTGTCAGGGGACAGAGACCTGGGTTAGTGGTGGTGAAGGGGAGAAAGAGAACTTACCGAGTCACCTCCTTGGGAGACACATTCCTTGTCTTTCCTTCCTTCTCCTCTTCTCTTTCTCCTCTTCTCCTCCCTCTATAAGGTTGTGGAGCAATGAACCAGGAATGGGGGCTTTGATCCAGTTCTGGCACTACTACTTTCTAGCCAGTCACTTTGCCTCAGCATCCTCATGTGTCAATCATGTGTGTGTTGTGGTGGGGAGCAGGGGAAGGTCTGGGTCTCTTTCACGTTTAATTGGGATCAGTACTGGATATTGAATAGCTATTACAGAACATGGAGATGGGGTCCCTCGTCAGGGGTGGGTCGAGTAAAAATGTATAAAAATTTCAAGGACCTTGAAAATGACATTCCCTACTGGCCTCTAATCCAGGGATGTAGAGGGATCCAAAGGATTTGAAAGCATGGTTGGCCTCCCTTCCTCCAGTCATTCATTCATGCATTCAACCAGCCAATCTACCAAGTAACTCATGCAACTGTGAACAGCTAACAAGGTACTCTGGCATTCTGGTAGGAGAGGAGGTGAGCAAATCATCAGGAAGAGATAATGAAGTGCCATGAAGAAATGCACCTACTGTTGTTACACAGGCTGGGACCAGAAGACAAGGAAGGACTTTGGTGGGGTAGTCAGAGGATGTGGGAACTAGGAGGACATTGGCACATATTTGAAATGGGAGCCCAGCTCTGCACGGACCCTATTCTGTTGCAATGAGAGAAAACTAGGGGACAGTATGACATGTGAGTTCTGGACTCTGAATATGGTTGGGCAGTTTAACCCTGAGTGAACTGGTGAATTTCATCCCTCATGGATGTGCTGGGATCCTGGGGAACCCAGCCTGGGAGGTGAGCCCCAAGGGAGAGCCCTCTGGAGGCCACCGGTGGAATCGCTGTGGCTAGAGGTGGTGAAACTCGAACTGGAGTTGTAAGAAAGTGCCTGGAGAGCAGGCAGGCTCCGGAGCTGGCCCCATCTGATGGGGGAGAAAGGCTTGGAGTCCCCGGGGAGCGGCCTCTGTCCATCTCTTTCTGGGTGTGAAAACGAGACCGGAGCCTCCGATCAGATGCCCAAGCCATTCTCCCCTAACAGGAGCTGCCTTTGTCCCCCCTCAGACAAAACCAGCCGGGGGCACAGCGGCCCTGGGGGCCAGGACAGAGGAAGCTCTGTGCCTGCCCTGAGCCAGGTGGGCCCGCCTCCCGTGGCCTGTTCCCCGGGGGCTTGTGGCTCTGACCTGTTCTCTGTTTTCCCTGACACCTTCGCTGACTGCCTCTGGGAAGTTTCCTCTTCTCCAGTTTCTCCAGGGAAAGCAGTGCTCTCCCGGTTCTGACCCAGGGAAATCTTGGGGAGAAAGGCCCAGAGCAGTCCCCTCTCTGCCAGCATGGCCTCCATATCACCTGGCTCTAGGCTCTGGAATCTCTGGCTTGTCTCAGCTTCTGGGTCTCCAGGCTGGGTGAACAAGACTGGGTATGGAGAAGAAATTATTCCTCCTTCAAGGCCTGGCCAGGTCCACAGCACAGCCTGCCTTCAGCCTGGACTCCCGCCAAGGAGAAGAGGCAAAGGAAGAAAGAGCTGGGCCCCAGGGCAGGGGGAGAGCAGAGCTGGGATACAGTCCTGGGGTCTGAGGGAGCCTGGGCAGGGCAGGGAGTTCACAAGGAATCCTTTAACCCCCTAAAGATGGTGGCGACCTTTGTGAAAGCTCCACTGGGAGGGAGAGGGGCGGGGGAGGTGGGGGCTATTATCAGGCACCCATATGGGGGCTGAAGAGCAGTTTGAGTCTGACATGAGGCCCATTTGATGGAGCAGGCCCTATCCAGGTTCATCCTGATCCCTCACTCACTCCACATTTTGACATCTAATACATGGTCCCATGTGTCTGAGCATCTGGATGTAGTCTGTTCTATGGAGCCTTGTATCTCTGTTCCTGGTGCTCAGGGGCCCTAGAAGGAGAGCTGGGAGGGAGGGGAGAGTTCTCAAGCTTCCTGTTAGGTGCCAGATGCAGTTTCTGGTGCCTTGAGTCCTCTGAGGGAGAAAGGGATTGAGAGGCAACCTTTTGGGATTGGACTCCTCCGCACCTCCACAAAACATACAAGTTTAGGTAAAAGAGGAAGCAAAGGGGTCCCTGTTAAAACGTTCCAGGAGGTTCTGGGAATCCTCTAGTGATTAAAAAAAAGAACAGAGGGCTTGTGATTTTCCTTGAGGCACCAAACTCCCAAGGATATACTTCTGTGTCCTGTTAAGGCTGTGCATATGGAGGACAGGATTACATTGACCTTTAGGAGTTGAGACACCTGGCAGGAAGCTATGTGGGGCATGGTGGGCCAGAGGCTGGGAGGGGAATCTGGAGAGAAGATCCAGGCAGTGACGGGCCTGACTTCATGTCCCCATCAGCTGCTGATTCTTCTCTTCCTCTCTGGAGAGTCACTGGTGAAAGACACCTCCTGCTGGGCAGTGGATGGAAATGAAGGACTCCCCGCCCTTCTGAGCCCTTTTGACAGGATCTGCTTGTTGGAAGGGCTGGATTTAGCCGTCTTTTCCTTCTCTTTCTTCCCATGCCCCTCTTTTTCTTCCTTCTATGTTTGATGAGGGCCTTTATGCTCTAAGTGCTGAGCAGACTTTAATAATCCTCTTAAGAACATCATCTTGCCCTGCTCTCTAGTCTAGGATAGGTCATACTTCCATTGATCTATCTGAAGAACTTCTTCTATTAAAAAACAAAACAAAGCAAGTTATTCCTTTCCATTAAACTTCATTCCACTTGCTATGGATTAAATCCCATTTTCTCAGTCTCACATCATAATCCATTTCCTCTGGTGCCTGGGTGGGGAGACTGTGGAGATGGCAGCCCTCCCCCACCCCAAAAACCAACCAACCAAGCAAAAAACAATACTGGAAGAAAGCCACTACGTCAGGCCGAGGACAGACTTCAGACACTTTGCTGGAGATCAAGGCATGAACAAGGCATGGGCTCACTTTAGTGATCCACTAATTTAAGTAACAAGGGTCTAGATTCTAGTCTCTATTCCACTTACCTGATGCATCCTCCTTCCCCTCACTAGTTTTCATATAGAGCCTTCAAGTGTGTGTGTGTGTGTGTGTGTGTGTGTGAGAGAGAGAGAGAGAGAGAGAGAGAGAGGAGAGAGAGAGAGTCCCTTATTGAGGGACTGTTAAGGACTGAGGAACCTGTCTGTCTTTCTCCTCTCTCTAGCTGTACATTAGCAGGGACCTCTTCCTTTTCCCTCACTGTGTTTTTGCCCAATATCTTACTAAGCGCTGTGCCTACTGCCCTGTCTTGAGGTGGGGAGCTGACTGGGCTAGGGTAAAGGGGGCGTGGGCCAGGGTCAGCTAGCTGAGAAACCTCAGCTCCTCAGGAAGGAGCCCCTGGTTACAGCCCCACAAGGCTGGCTTTGTGTCTCCGTCCTCCCTGAGGAAGGGGTCAGGGAGACAGCATTTCCAGGAAAAACGGCCCTGAGAAGGTGCCCAGGGAAGCCCAGGCCCTGCAGTGCAGACCAGAGGGGGTGAAAGTGTGGGGGAGGGGACCCAGCTGGTGCTCCAGTGGCCTGTTGCTGCAGAAGAGGCCCTGGCAGCTCCCCCACCCCTCCTCTCCTCTCTGTCTTGCCTGGCTGGCTGCCCTCCCAGTTTCTCTGCAGCAACAGAACCAGGGACAAAGCTCATGGCTGCCTCTCCACCTCTCCGTGGTATGTCTGTGGGTCTCCTGCCTGTCTCTCCCCGTCTTTGTCTCTCTGTGTCTCTGTTCCTCCCTCCTGTCAGAGTCCAGCACCTCTTTCCCACCTCTGTCTTCTTCCCTCTCCTTAGTTCCAGGGTGACGAAATGGTCACCCCAAGCAATATTCCCCAGAGGCTCATCCTCTGTTCACATCCTCTGAGCACGGCAGAGGCGGAGAAGGATGGAGGACTCAGGCAGCACAGAAAGTGAACGGGGCAGTGACACCCATGACCCCGGGCATCAGACTCCAGCTGGAGGTGACCTGCCCAGCTCTCATCCCTCCGAGCTGGTTGAGCCTCGGAGGCAGGGTCCCTTCCAACCTGTGGAGCTCACTCTCTCCTGGAGTGAGGTCCCTGCGAAGGAGTGGGGCGTGGGCAGGGTCAGAGGGTGGCATGGAGCGGGAGAGCTGGCCCAGGCGGTGTTCAGTGTCCCCGTATGCACCGCTGGGTCCGTGGGTATTTTGGCTCCCATTTAAATTAATCACATTATGCCCTGGGGAGCAATAGGGGACTCGGAGGGAGGTCTGGAGGGAATCCGCTCACGCACACGCGCGCGCGCTCACTGCGGCGGGAGCACAATGCCCAGGCCCGCGCCCTCGCCGCGCCTTCCCCGCAGGTGGACGCCTGGCGCCGCCCCCGCCGCGTCCCGACCGGCTCCTGCGCCGCCGCCGCCGCCGCTCCCCGCGCCTCCGAAGTTCCCGGGGTGCCTGTGCCCGCCCCCCAGCGCGCCCGGGAAGCAGGCAGGCGGGAGGCCATCACGCTCACGCGGAGGGGAGGAGAGAGGCAGCGGGGGAGGAAGTCCCGGAGAGTGGGAGCGCCTCTTGCAGGGGTTTCCGGGGAGATGGAGGCACATCGGGGTCTCACGGCTGGCCCCCCAACATGCTCCTCCTCCTCCTCCTCTTCCTCCTCCTCCTCCACCTCCTCCTCCTCCTCTGGGTAGAGCGATCCACACACTGGGGCTGCTCCTGCTGGGCAGAGGACCCAGGACGCCCCGGGGCAGGGCTCTCGTTCACCTCCTCGCCCACCCCCCTCCCACCCCCAAATCCGCTCCCGCAGCAGCCGGTCCTCTTCCCCTGACCCTCGCGCCCCAGGCACCCACCCTCGCCAACATGACTCGCTTGAGCTGGTGCTTCTCCTGCGTGATCGGATGGGGCAAGTATCTCTTCTCCTGCCTCCTGCCCCTGCGCTTCTGCCTCCGCAGCCAGGTAAGCTCTATCCGCCTCACCTAGCGCCTGCCTGCCCCACCCACCCCACCGGGCATCCTCCTCCCTCAGCCCCCCTGGGCTTCCATGGACCATCTCCCACCCCAGCGGAAAACCCCTCTTGCGCGTTGTTAGCCTGCCTGTCAACAGAGTTTGGGGACTCCTCAGAGCTCCTACCACAAGAGGGAGTGGCCGCCTTTCCCTTAGCGCATAGCCCTCCCTCTCCCGGGTTTGAAGTCTGAAGGAGAGCGTCTGAGGGAGGGTGGTGGAGATTTGGGGACAGGGGTCTGGGGGTCTTAAGCATCCTTCCCATTTCTATGAAAAGGAGGGCGAATTCCTGGGTCCCCACTGAGAACCCAGCATGACAGCTGGACACTAGCAAAGTGAGATGGAAATGGGGCTGAAAGGCTGTGGGTGTCAGGGGGGATTCCCATCTATTCAGGGGGATAGAGGAACCCGGGAACGGGACGGGAAGAAGATGGGGATTGGGGCACCAGGGTGGGGCAGTGGCTGGGAAAGTGGGTGAGGAGGGGTCTGGTGGGACCTGTAGTGCTGTGGGGTGTCCTGGTCGGCCACCTTTCTCTCTGGGATCCTCGCAGAGATCATAGACAGTGCCTTCGGGGCAAATGCATGTGTGAGTTTGTGTGTGGGGAGGTGGGGAGGGAGGCAGAGGTGAGGGCATAGAGCTGACTCAACGAGAAAGGACCTGGAAAACTGCATGTAACCTCAGGTTCTCCCCTGTGGGGTAGAAAGAACCCCACGATCATGACCTTGAGCCCCAGGGGGCCTTCCTGAGGGACTGGGGTCCTGGCTTTCTGATGCCCTGTCCTCTCTTTTAGGGAACCAGAGGGGCCTTGTCATGGGAGCGAGGGCTGAATGCACCTCTCTGGTTAAGAGTGCCAGCTTAGAGCGAGTCTGCCTCGCTCTACCATTTACTAGCTGTGGACCTTGACAAGCTACCGAGTCTGCCCGTACCTTAGTTTTCTCTGGCATAGAATGGGTTGTTGTGAGGATTAAATGTATTTAAAGCATTTACCAAAGTGCCTACTCCATAGTTAAGTGTTCAATAAGAATCAAGGATATCTTTATTATGATGATGTCTCTTCATGCTGTAGACCTCAGCCAGGCCAGATCTGGGGTAATGGGGACGGAAAGATTTCTCCCAGTATCCATTTTCCCCATCATATGGGTGGGAAGCATCCTTCCACTCTGTGAGAAGCTTGTGTGTTCAGCTCCTCTTCCCAGGGACTGCCCCTGGGTCTCAGTTTCCCTCTTTGCCACTCCGCAGTGGGGAGAGGTGCCAGCAGGCTTCCGTCCCAGGCACCCACAGAGTGTTTTGAAATCTTCTACCACAATCCATCGTCCCCCAGGATTGGCTGGGAGGCAGGCGCTGCAGCTGTGGGCCGCAGGGATGGAGCCCCATCCACATTCCAGTGGGCTCTGAGTTCAGATGCTGTGCTGTCCGGGTTTTCAGATTTGAGAAAAGGCATCGGGGAAATGGCCACACAGGATCAGGTCAGTGGTACCCCCAGGCCACTTTAGCAATCTACCCCCACCGCCCCCCTCATTTGCAGAGGTTGAGGATGACCTAACCTTCTGGGCCAGGATTTGAGCTGCGGGCTGGCGGGGAGGGCCTGGATGAGAAGCTGCAATGGCCTTCTGCGTGCCTTTGAGATCCCGAGTCAGGCAGGAAATTAGAGCTGGGGAAGAGATCAAGATCACTGAATCAGACTCTGGGAAGGGTTTTATTAAAAATTGTTGGAATTAGGCCCAGACACTCCCCTGACCCAGGACGCTGGTGGGGGGAGACAGGGGAACGGGATGTGAATGATACTCCTTCCTGTGTCAACTGGGGGAACTGAGGCTCAGACAGGGCCTGGCTGGAACCTCGCCTTACTTGCCAGGGAGCATCCAGACTGAGGGACAGTAATGGGCATGGGGGCCAGGGGCAGGACCTCCTCTATCCATAGGGTGCTTTGGTGGCTTTCGGGCGAGTGTCCTTGCTTTGGTCTGATGCCTCTCATGCCAGGCTTGATGAGAGGAGCACGGACAGGACTTCAGTCTCCACTCACATCCTGGCTGTTCTCAGGTGCAGAGAGCGTCCTGGGCAGTGGTACATGAGGTCTGCTGGGCTCTGAGTATCCAGAGCTTGGAGGCTGAGTGTGGATGGGGAGCAGGTGATGTAACCTGGCTTGCCTGTGGGCAGCAGGTGCCAGACCCTGACCTCCCTCAATCCTGGGCCCCAGGTCTTGCGAGGACGATGGTTTTTCTGTTGGTGTTTCTGGAATCACTGGTTGGTTTCATCTTGACCCGTGTGGCAGCACTGTCCTTTGTGTCCCTCTGGTCCTCCCCACCCCCCATCCTCTGGCATCATCCCCTGACCCAAGCCAGACCTGCGCCTGAGTAGCTGATTTCTCTCTGAGGCTGCAGCACCAGCCCTTGGATGAAGAATGGGGAGCTGGCTAATGCATCACCACAAATGGGACCGTAACTCCTAAGCCCCGGGTGACTGTATTGCTGAGGAGCAACAGGGAATTCTTGGTCCCTGCAAAATGTGGAGCCAGATGCCCTGGACTCCATTCTCACACCTATTAGCTGTGTGACTCTGAGCCAGTTGCTGTACCTCTCTGTGCCACAGTTGCTGCATTCGTGAATTGGGAACCGGTAGGAGGCTTACATGCAGTACCACATTCAATGCCTGGCTAGTTTTTATTTTCTCCTTCTGGGGCAGCGGGTAGAGTGGCACAGTCTGAGGGGACAAAAAGTGTATAGATACAGTTGCCGAGTGCTTTGGTGCCAGATTCCTGTGTCCCGTGCTTTTGGAATCTGCAGTTGGACGTTGGAGAGGAACCCCAGTGCCAGCTCTGCACCCCCTTATTTGATGGGAGGTCCCTGGGGCTGGCTAGGAGGAAGGCTTTGATATGTGCAGCCCAGTGTGGAAGGAGGTGGCCTGCAGGGTTGGCAGGAGAAAACTGAGGGCATGACAGTGACTGGACAGCAGGTGCTTAGGAAAAACATCTAGAGTCACCAGGGAGCCAGTTGCTCTCATCCTGACCCATGCGGCAGCCCCGTCCTTGTCGGACCTCTGTGTGTTCCCTCCTCCCCTCATCCTCTGCCCCAAGCCAGGCCTGGTCTGGGCAGCTGGGCGCTTCCTGGGACTTCCTGCCCACCGCTCTCTCCACTGCAGCGCTGTCATTGTGAGACAAGGGGGCTGGACTAGGTGAGTGATGCCCCAAAGGGACCCCCCACCCCCACGGCAGAATCTGTTTAATTTGGCAGGCAGAATGGTTTCAAAACAGAAAACACCAACATTTAAATATATGCATTTTTTCTCATATTTTATAGAAACGATTTTATATAACGATATAGATTTGAGGCTGCTCTTGATAGATCAAAAGATCTGACGATGTGGGCTTCTGTAGCTGGTGGCACAGTGGCTCTCCCTGAGGAGTGCACATCCCCTTTAGCGGGGCCTGAGCTCTGCAGGTCCCTAAAGACCCCTTGCCTGCTCCTCTCATTTAACTCCTTTCGCGCCCCTTTACTCGTTACTCTGACAGCGACCACTGTCTGCACCTGAGGACTTTCTATCTCTGATGTTCTGTGACACTCAGGTTCTGTGACCAGGAGTGACAGAGGAAAGGGCTCCATGCCACAATAAGAGATGGCTAGACAGCAGGAAGAACTTTCTGACGGACAAGTGTCAAATGGTAGGCAGAATGAATAGGAGGGAGCTGGGCCGTGGCCTTGGATGGTTGTGGCATCACAGATGGTGGAGCTGGAAGGGACGGTAGTGACCAGCAGCTGGTCATTTTGTTGATGAGGAACCTGAGGCCAGGAGGGAGGAGTGCCAGAGGCTAAGGCTTATAAGGGTATCACCTTCATTTCTGCCCTCAGCCACCCTTCCCGCTGCCTCAGCGCAGCCAGCCTCTGGGCCCAGGGCCAGCCCCAGAGCCTGCAGTCCTGACTGTTTCTTCAGCTGGCTGCTGACCCAGGGGCTGGAGGGCAGTGGGTGGTGAGCGGTGAGGGCTCTGTGTGTGCAGAGGAGAGAGTGGAATTATACACAAAAGCTGCAGAAATGGCCAGGGCAGTGGACGGTGTGGCACAGGGTAATGGTGGGTTCTGAGGCCTTTGGGAGTTCAGCCCAGAAAGCCCAGCCAGCCCACCAGCAGGTGTCTGATGTCTGCTGCATGCGAAACCCAGGTCCAGGCAGGGGTGTGTACCCCAGGATGAGTGATACTCTGGCTTCTGGAGAGTTTGCAGCCTGAGAGAGCTCAGGGTAGGGGTGGTGGGGGGAGATGGTGCTGAAGATGAATGGGTGTTACAAGCATGTGCAAAGGTGTGCAGGCTAAGTATGCCCAAGGGCCTCTGAAGTGGGCCAGAGGGGACGAGAAGAAAGGTTTGGGGAGGGGATAAGAGATGGTAAGAGTAGAAAAATTCCTTAGGACCCATTGCTTGATAGCTTGAGTCATTTCTTTTTCAACCATGTCAACCTGTTGTATGGCAGGCTCTGGGGATGCAAAACATGGGACATGTCCTTGCCCAAGACACTTTCTCTGTGTGTGGGTGGGGGAGGGAACCCCAGACTGTAAAGGATAAATAATAGATGACAAGCTTGAAACAGGGTAGAGTGGCAGAGTCTGAGGGGGCAAAAGCGTATAGATGCAGGGCCATTATATATAGTTAAAGACACCTCAGGTGGCAGAGTTGAACATTCAGCAGGGAAAATGGTTATTAGGTAGAAGGAGTGACTTCCAAATGATTGGTTAAGATACAGCAGAGACCTCCATAGTCTTGGAAAAGAGGGGTGGAAGCGTTCTGGGGTCAGGATTCCTTCAAGAAGACCCCTAGCCCAGGGTCCTGCACTCCCATTTTCACTTCCAGTTGAGAAGACTGGGGAGGGAGTTGGCCTGGGGGCTGCAGGGCCCCCTCGGGCTGTGTGGGAGGCCAGATGAGTTGGTGTTACTGTGATTGGGTCTTTGCTCTCATTTTGCAGCATTTCTGGGAAGCTGCAAGGTGATTTCTCAGAACTCCCGAGACAGCTGCAGGGAGGAGGCTGACAGGCTGGGGATGGTAGCTCGGGGGTGGGCTCAGGGCTCTCATAGAGGCCACCAGAGGCCCCTCCTCCCTGCCTGCCCTCTGCTCGGGCCACCAGAGAGGGAGAGTTGGTGGGAGTGTCTCTGTGGACATCCCCAGAAGTGGCTGTGGGGCCAGCTACAGGGGAACACTGGTCCATTTCAGTGTTGGCTAAACTGCCAGCTGAGCCCCAGCAGACTTAGGAGGGGGTCCTGAGGGGCCCTGTGATTCTGGCAAGGGAAGCAGGGCAGAGCCATTGGCAGCTCCATACCTCTGCAGAAAGACTTGGAGAGATGGGAGAAGAGACTTGATCCTGCGCCCTATCTCCTTTATCAGACCAAAGACTCTAACGGAGGCCAGGAAGGACAGGATGAGAGACTTGCTTCAGTGTCTCCAGACTTCTCAGCATCACCAGGCAGTAGAGTGCCCGTCCCTTGAGCAGGGCACCACCTGCATGACAGCCTTTTCCCCAGACCAAGTGTGAATGCTTCCCTCTCATTGTCGGGGATTCCCTGTCATCCCAGGTAGAATTCTTGGCTGGACTGTGGGCTGGGAGCCAGGGCCCCTGGTTGGGCAGGTCTACCTCAGGGGAGAGACTGGCTGTAGAGACTGAACCCTGGGGTGGCACTGTGTGGGGTGCTGACAGACAGTGACAGGGCCTGCTCCTGGGTGAGTGGGGGAGAGAGGCAGCGTACATGTGGCCTGGGGCCCGTACAGCACCCTCCTGTGTCTGCATAGGCGCGCAAACAAGAGGGCTTTCTTGCCAATTTACTCAATCCAAGAAAATGGTCTCAAAGAGTGCCTACTTTGGGTGTGGCCCTGTCTTTGGCCTTTTGTGTGTTTATGTGAATTGGACCGTGTGTCCAGGTGTGTCTGTCTACAGAAGGGGGTGGGGCTGAGCCTTCTTGTCCTCCCCTGGAAAGCTCCAAAAAGCAGAACTGGTGATTCACCGGCTCCACCCACCTTCTCTTGGTCCAGCCAGGCCAGAACGCCAGCAGGAAAGTTTTTTGAGATGTGTATGTGGGGATTGAGACAGTGAGGGCCGGGCAGATTTTGTTGGCTTTCTCTGCAGAGCTCCCTGGGAATACATTTGAATCCTGAACCCCTTTTCTTCCCACTTTCTAGACCCCAACCATTGTCCCTGGGCTAAGGGAAAAGGTGCAGGGGAGAGGAGGGCTGGTGGGCAGTGCATAGGATACTGTGGGGAGAAGTAGGCAGTGGAGTGGTGGGAGGTGAAAACCGGGCCCTGGGAGGGGGAAGAGGGGCGGTGGAGGAGGAAGTGGGGAAATGCAAACCAAATGTTGGCCCAGGGTACAGTCAAGAAAAACAGACTCTCGCGGGAGCCTGGAGCGGGGCTCCCTTTAGGAAGGGCAGGAAGGGCTGGGACAGATG